>PVIH01001056.1:155502-218375 GCA_004025045.1 Sigmodon hispidus
ATGTACCACAGTTTGTTAATCCATTCTTCAGTTGAGGGACATCTAGGTTGTTTCCAGGTTCTTGCTATTACAAATAATGCTGCTATGAACATAGTTGAGCTAATACCTTTGGAGTGTGAATGTGTCTCTTTAGGGTATACACCCAGAAGTGGTATTGCTGGGTCCTTGGGGAGATTGATTCTCAATTTTCTGAGAAACCGCCATATTGCATTCCAAAGTGGCTGAACAAGCTTACACTCCCACCAGCAATGGAGGAGTGTTCCCCTTGCTCTGCATCCTCTCCAACATAGGCTGTCATCTGTGCCTTTTATTTTAGCCAATCTCACAGGTGTTAGGTGGTATCTCAAAGTTGTTTTGATTTGCATTTCTCTGATGGCTAAGATGATGAGCACTTTTTCAGGTGCCTTTCAGCCACTCATAATTCTTCTGCTGAGAATTCCCTTTTTAGATCTGAACCCCATTTTTTGATTGGGTTATTCAAGGTTTTGGGCTCTAGATTCTTGAGCTCTTTATATATCTTAGAGATCAGTCCTCTATCACTTGTAGGGTTGGTGAAAATCTTTTCCCATTCTGTAGGCTGTTGTTTTGTCCTATTGACAGTATCCTTAGGCTATAGCCAAGTTTTATAATTAGTAATACTGTTGGTTCCGCGTGTGAGAAGAGACACACACTCACACTACCAAGGCCACAAGGAGACACACACTCACACTACCAAGGCCACACGAAGGTTTATTTAAGAAAGTTCCCAGGCAGGTACAGAAACAGAGATGCAGGACAGGAGGAGAGAGCGACCAAAGCATGGCTAGCGTCTCTTTTTAAGAGAAGGGGTGTGCACGGGTTTACGCAGCCACGCCCGGGGCATGCCTCGGTACGAGGTGTATTCCACAGGAGCCATGTTGGCTCAACCATGTGGAGTGCCAGGAATACTTACAAATACATCTTCATGACTTTTTGTTTGTTTGTGTGTTTGTGAGCTACCAGCTCACAGAAAAATCCGACTACAAAGATGACCAGGGTAGAGGAGATTCCCACTCCCTCTCAGCTCAAAGTGTTCTACTTAGGATGTCAAAGCACTTGTTTTCATAGTCAAACATTTTTACAGAATACCCAAACTCTATTTACAGTTTAGAAAAGAAATAGATATCTATTGTCCTTCCTGAAGATGTCAAAGACCAGAACTAGTAATAAAGTTTGATTTACATACAGCTCTTTGCAAATTATCACCAGCCAAGAGGACAGATATCTTTGCAGATCTTGAAGAAGTTTCTAAGGGTTTGTGTTGGTTAAAATTATCTGGGTACAGCTAACAAACACCCAGGCTCAGTTTTCTTGTTAAGCAAAGATGTAAGTGATGGTAGATAATGAGACCTCAAGGTAGGAAAGCATCAAGACTAATTCAGAGGATCAAGAATTCCATAAAGAGTTCAGGTTCTCCTGTATTCCTGCTAGTTCATTACCTTTGTCTTGTTTAGGATTTCCCATTGCCGAAGATGGTAGCCATGTTTCAGATGACTGTGACAACTCTAATCCAATGAAAGAGATAAAGCCATTTTAAAAAGAGAAAAATAAAAAAGGAAAGAAAAAAATTAGACCTTATAAAATAAAATTTTAAGAAGACCTATATACTCTAAAGAATGTTAGCAAGAAAGTGAAGAGGTGATCCAATAAATGAGAGTGAAATTTGCAAATTGATTTCCTATGAAGAGTTTGGTAGTCAGGCATGGTATCACCTAGGACTTGAAAGGCTGAGGCAGGAATATGTTGAGTTCAAGGTCAGGCTGGGCTGTGTAGCAAAATCATGAAAACAAAAGGCCAAAACAAAAGTCTAGGACATTTGAAGAAGTTTTGTAATTCACCAATAAAAGTGCAAACAGTTTCAAAATGGGCAAATGGTTTAAAACATTTATGTAAAGAAAATACATGGATGTCTAATAATTACATAAGTGATGTTCAGTATCACTAATCATTATAAAATGATTACAACATTTCTTTTTACATCTACTAGAGTGTCTACAATAAATAAAGATAGACAGTGATGAGTGCTGATAGGTCTTAGAAAAACTGAAATACTGGTGTGTTGCTTGTTAAATTGTACATTCCAGTATGTTATACTCCAAGGCAAATAACCAAAATAGACAAAAATACATAGCTTCACAAAACTTTATGCACAAATGTTCACATTTGCATTATTTATAACATCCCTAAATTGTAGCTAACGTAAGTATGCATTGGCTAATTAATGGACAAACAAAATATGGTATACAGCATATAATAATTAACATAATATTCTAACATAAAATATATGAAATTCTGATGTGTGCTACAAGGCTGAAACTTAACAACTCTGCTAAATGAAAGAAGCCAGTCATAAAATAACATTGTATTTCATGATTCTGTTCACATAAAGTTTTCAGAATAGGCAAATCTATAGAGACAGAACAGACCAGTAGCTGTCACAGGGAACTTGGGGCAGAATAGGACACAATTGCTGACATGTGTGGGGCTTCTTCAGGGTTCCTGACATGTTCTCATTAGCTAATGGTAGTGGCTGTGCAGCTTCAAATCACTTACAGCCAACTTTCAAAGATTAAGGTAATAGTATGTGTATTGAACCACAGTAAAAACAAAACAAAACAAAACAAAAAAAAGATGACTATTGCATGGCTTTAGGGGAAATAGGACAGAAATGTTAATGGGGTAATAAAAAATTTGCAAAACTTATAAAACCAATTTGTGATTGTACAACTTACTCATTTCATTTTATTCCCGGCTGACCCTGTTTGTCTCATGACTTAACTGTGTCTGGTGATTCTCAATCCCAACAGTACATTCTAAAACACCAGGGGAGCTTTGACAGAGCATAGTGCTTGGTTTCCATCCAGCCCTCAACTAGATCAGAGTCTCCGCTTTGTTGCCCACAGTTTCGCTGTCTAACTTGGTTAACATCTCCCAGTGGCGGGGGAGGTGAATAGCTCAGAAGTTAAGTGTTTGTGATGCACATGCCAGTAATGCTGGAGCAAGGAGGGTGGAGCCAGATGGATTCCCCAGAGCTTGCTGGCCAGCCTCGAATATCAGTGAGTCTGGGGTCCTACTGAGGGACCTTGCTTCAGAGCACAAAGTAGTTCACTCTTGAGGAATGAAGACTTCCTGCTTACACACACACACACACACACACACACACACACACAGACACACAGACAGACAGACAGATACACAGACACACACACACAGACACACAGACACACAGACACACACACACAGACACACAGACACACAGACAGACAGACAGACAGACACACACAGAGACACACAGACACACACACAGACACACACACAGACACACAGACAGATAGACAGACAGACAGATACACACAGACACACAGACACACACACAGACACACACACAGATAGACAGACAGACAGACACACACAGACACACACACACACACACAGACACACAGACAGACACACAGACACACACACAGACAGACACACAGACAGACAGACACACAGACAGACAGACACACAGACAGACAGACACACACAGACACACACACACACAGACACACAGACACACACACACACAGACAGACAGACAGACACACACACACACAGACACACACAACCTTCCAGCCATTCCTGTATGTTGGCAAGACCAAGATAAATTAAAGAGTAACCCAGAAGATGTGGAGAAGAGAGATTGACCTGATGTGGTGGGAGGGGGAAGGGACCTTGAACAAGGATATACAAGTATAGAAAATGTGACTTTTTTTATTCATAATAATAAAATAAAAAGAGTAACCCAGAGTGTAGCAACCCTGGGGCAAATTGTATGGCGATCCTTCAGTGACCTCTTCTGTTTTTAATTCAGCTATTGTGAGGTATAATTTATGTGTGGAAAACCTTACTTTTTTAAAGTATTCATTTGAAAAGTACTTATTATTATCATTTGTGGTGTGTGTGTGTGTGTGTGTGTGTGTGTGTGTGTGTGTGTGTGTGTATGTGTGTGTGTGCACAGAGACCAGAGGCCAGAAGAGGGTATAAGATCCCCTGGAGCTAGCGTTACAGGTGATTGTGAACCACCCTGTTGGTGCTGGCATCAAAATCATGGTCCTCTGGGAAGAGCAGCAACTCTTATTGCCCATGTAGCCATCCATCTAGGCCTTCAAGGATGCATTTTGCTGAGTCTTGGCAGACAAACAACTTCTGTGTTCTTTTGTAATCATCTCTTCCCCCTACGTATTAAATATGCATTTGAGAATGTTAGGCAACATTAGAAAACAAACCTTGAAAATATAGGTAAGAAAACAGAGGACAAAATTACTATATAAAGAGTAAAAAGAAGCAAAATTTTCCAAATAATGCAATTTTAATTTGCCTAGTCTTTATTAAACATGTGCATAGCTATGCGTATTTCTCTATGCATGCATTCATTTGTAGAAAACAGTGATTATTTCCAAAGTTGAGAATTATAGAAAATACTAATTTTCTTCTTTTTATTTTTTTCTGCATTTCCTATTTACACTATACTAGCAAATTGCTTTTATAATAAAAATAATAACATTTAGTAAATAGCAACCACTGTGCAAGTGATACATACAGAGTTTCCTAAAGCAAGCTACCATCCACACTAGGTTCCAGACTCCTAGCTGTAAATCCAGCTCTCTGGCTCCACATACCCCAGGTAGCTGGATTGTAGCAAGTATTTTTGCCAAAAGAGAATAATAAGATATTGACTTCCAGTGAGATAGGTATCAAAAAATATTGACTCAAGAGAAGAAAATATTGATGGAAGAAGAATCAAAGTCTTTCATTGCCTTGAAAGGAATAATACACCTTCCACTTCACTGAATTCCACATTCTGTTCATTTTTACAGACAATTGCACATTTCAAGTCAAGGATAGCACATCCTGGTAAGCACTGTTAGAAGCCTGCATTTAGAGTTCACCAGAAAAGAAATAAGGAAAAATAAGACAATCTTATAGGTACAGAATAAGCATAATTTGTAGGATGGGAGACAGAATATGCGCCAAGATATCTTGACACTAAAGTCTGCTCAGGTATGTTCTCAGCCCCTTTAGATTTGGTAGTGTCCTAGCTAAAGGCACTACAGAAAAACATAACAAGCACCTCCAACAGCCCAGCTTCTGCTCACTCTTCAAGAGACACATAACTGATTTAGTCTCCCTCAAAGCCAGCACATCTGTCTATTGTGCTCCTGGTGACTTCTTAGGACAAATACAATGAGAGATGACTATAACTGGAATGCTTTCTTCTACATTTTTCTCAAATAAAAGAAGATGATATAATAACATGTTGGTTGAGTCATTGAACCAGACACTTTTTTCCAGGTTGTCTTAGAATGGGTTGTTTTTCAGTACTGCTAGACAAAATGGTAAATTGGAATTTGTTTCCTGTTAAATTTGTCCACTGGTTGTGTGTGTTGTTATAGTAGTAGTTTTGTGTTGTGTTGTATTGTTGTCTGAAACAGGGACTCATGTAGTCCATGATAGCTTTCATTGTACAGTGCCCCTGCTTAAACCTTCTAAATGCTGGGATCACAGGTATATGTCTCCAAGCCCAGTTCTCACTATAGGTTTTGATGCCGTTTTTATTGTTATATCGAAAACATCTCTGAAATATAGTAACTTCAAATAATTATTGATTTCTCACTGTTCTATGTGATGATATTTTGTTTGCATTCTAACAAAAGGCTTGCCTGAAGATCAGAGGGCAGAGTTAGCTGCTAGTTAACCTTAGAGACCAGGCAGTGGTGGCTCACACATTTGATCCCAGAATTTGAGAGGAAGAAGCAGGAAGATGAGGTGTTCAAGGTAGGTCACCCTGGGCTACACAAGATTGATCCAGTCTAAAAGAAAAACAGAGCCAGGCAGTGGAGGCTTACACCTTTAATACCAGCACTTGGAATCTCATGTCTTTGATCCCAGTACTTGAGAGGCACATGCCTTTGATCTCAGCACTTATGGAGATGGAGGGAGGAATGTAAGGCCAGAGGAGACAGGAAGTTGGCCCCTTTGGCTAAGGATTCAGTAGAGGTAATAAGCATCCCTAGTGGCTGGCTCCTTTGTTTCTTCGATCTTTTGGCATTTATCCTGATATCTGGCTCTGGGTTTTTATTATTAAAACCAATTAGGGTTCATGCTACAGTTCTGAGTTTGATAGTTTGGGTTAGGGATTGTCCAGCAGATACAGGCTGAGTTTCCTCAAATGTTTGGTGTCTCAGACAGGATGATCAGGTGGGTCATCTCTGTCTTTTGTTATTCTTTCATTCTTCATAGGCACTGTAACCCATAGGCACAGTAACCCATAGACACTGTAATCCATAGACACTGTAACTCATAGACACTATAACCTGTAGACACTGTAATCCATAGGCACTGTAACCCATAGACACTGTAATCCATAGGCACTGTAACCCATAGACACTGTAATCCATAGACACTGTAACCCATAGACACTGTAATCCATAGACACTGTAATCCATAGGCACTGTAACCCATAGGCACTGTAACCCATAGGCACAGTAATCCATAGACACTGTAACCCATAGGCACAGTAATCCATAGACACTGTAACCCATAGACACAGTAATCCATAGGCACTATAACCCATAGACACAGTAATCCATAGGCACTGTAATCCATAGGCACTGAATCCATAGACACTGTAACCCATAGGCACTGTAACCCATAGGCACTGTAATCCATAGGCACTGAATCCATAGACACTATAACCCATAGACACAGTAACCCATAGGCACTGTAACCCATAGGCACTGTAATCCATAGGCACTGAATCCATAGACACTGTAATCCAACAGGGGAATACCTGAACCTACAGGGCCACAGGAGGACAAACCTTAGAGTCATAGTATCTATCATTTAGCTTCATTCTACTGGGAAAGAGAAGATAACAGAGCTAGTTCTGCTTCAAGTCTTGGGTAAGCAGACTCGTTCTGTAAGAGGAGAAACAGCAGAGAATTCATTTTTAGGCTTTTTTCTTAATTTGCAGACAACACACGGACCTAAAAGAACAATATGCTTTGGAATTGAACTTTCCTGTATCCATGTTGTGGTCTGCTACTGGATGGAACTCCATCCCTTTCTGCAGTCTTACTAAGTCTGTGTTCTTTGCAGCACATCAATGAATCTAGTTGCTACCAAAATATGTGTTTGGGTTTTTTGTTTTGTTTTGTTTTTCTGTAATTCTTAGGATACTTGTAGCTCCAAGAAACAAAAACCCAAATTTAGATGTAAGAAAACACCAGGGGTAGTTTGTTTAGTAGTTTGGAAATGTCATCAAACCTAGATTTCCTTCATTTCCTTCCTCCCTTCCTTCCTTCTTGTCTTTCAGTGTCTCATGTTCATGAACTCCTGCTTCTCCTTCATTACTGCCCAACTGCTGCTGTGATTCCAAGAATTTCTTCCATTTTTGTTGTTATTAAATTGTCCTTGATACTTTTTCTTAATCCTTGACCAGTACTCTTTCTGGGGAGTTATAAGGTATTATCATATATGCCATTCTATACAGATAGGACTGTGGTGATATATCAAATATTTAATAAAACCTGAAATATCAAGAGATTAACACACAGTCAAAATCTAAGCAGACATAGATCAGGAATTTCTTGATCTTTGACTACAAGGCTAAACAGCTGGGCTTCAATGGCACACACCTTTAATCCCAGCACAGGGAAACTGGGGAGTTGTGACCTACACCCTTAATCCCATAACTTCAGAGACAGAACTTTCAGTGTTTCTGTGAGTTCAAGGCTGAATACCAAATAGAATAGTTCCCTCCTTTAATCTGAACCCAGATGAGAAGGTATTTAAGGGCATAGGAAAATTGCAGAGATGTGGCTGAGGAAGCTGGAAGAGAGCTGCATGAGATTTGACTGAGGTGTTTTCTCTCTGGTATTTCAGCCTGTCCCCAATATCTGGCTCCGAGTCTCTTTCAGTACAATCTGAATTCATGCTACATGGGACAATACTCATTTCTCATTTGAGGTGTGTGTGTGTGTGTTTCATTGAGTCTTTGCAAATATATTCTCCTTTATGTCTCATTTACTCTGGATGCATTTCATGTTCTTGAAATTGGTTACTAGAAACTGCTATGAAATTAAGGGTTGTCTTTAAAGAGTCAAAAACAACTTCCTCTTCTGCCTGCATCAAGCTATGAAGTAGTCCAGCCATGTGTATCCACTGTCACGAACTCTGCTATTCTCATTCCCCACAGTGCTGGACCACACCCTCTCAGTCATGAGCCAATATAAACTCCTCCCCAAGTTCATCTTGTCAGGTATTAGCCACAGCAATGACAACTAATACTAATATAGAAAACTGGTACTGAGAAATGGTAACATTTGTGTGACAAACCTTTACCATATGACTTGTAGCTATTCTGAGCTCTTTTATAGAAAGAATGTTGAAGAGTTTAGAACTGTGGGCTTGAGAAATTCCTGAATGCAATAAGCTGAACTCAATCATGGAAGTTTGGAAGACCAGAATGCCTGTAGAAATGCAGACACTAAGACTGTGCTTGTGCTTTTTGGGGCATAGAAAGGCCTCTACTGGGAGCTGGGCTCCTGTTCAGACTAAATTAAGAATTAATGGACTAAGTTTTAAGACAATATAACACCCAGGCTGTGGAGTAGCTGTTGCTTGCTTTACTTACCAAGAAACAGTGAGAGGGAGAAAGAACAGAAAATGGGACAGAAAAATATGCAATATGTGCATCTTAGCAAGGAAAAAAGCACAAAGCCAGTTTAAGTCATGAAAAGCATTTGTTTGACTAGTGTTTATGATTATTGAAGAGATTCATGCCAGGAAGAAGAAACGTTGGATTTTCCTCAGGGAAAATAAAAAAGGTGACTTGAAGGCCAGACTCCACCCATTGAGAAGGTTCAGAGTGTATTAATGCAAATTCATTTGATGAAAGGGTATTTGGAACCACAGTGCCTTCAAGGTACCTCCTGAAAGATAATTGTCCAGGGGAATATTTTCCCAGGTTCAGTCTTAAAGGCACACAAAACACCATGGTCCAAGTTGGCTGTAGAACCTGGAGTTATTCATAAAGTATTGGTTTTATAGGCAATGCAAAATGTAGGCGTTATGGGGTCATGAAGGCAGGCACCAAGGTTCTAAAAAAACTGCTTAGTCTAGGCAGTATGTCTCAGGGCTAGCTTCTTTGAATGGAACTCCTGAGTAAGGCTGGGTGTGAAACTTTGAGATTAAGCCTAGGTTATATTGAAGACCTTAGAATATCAATGATGCTACAAATATGGGCCCTCTTCCAAGGAAAACAGGAAGCACCAAGTGGAGACACAGCATTGGATGACATGATGTCATCATGAGTACAAGATAGAGCTGTAGGGCTTGGTGATTTTTGTCTTCAGTGTTTTGACCTGGTCTTTTCTTGTTATCTTCCTGTTACTATCTTTTGGAATCTTTTTACTCTGTATATTGGAAGTATACAGCATTATTGGGAGTATACATTATTGTTATTTTGTTTTACAGAGACTTGTAATTAAGATATTGCCTTTACTCTTAGAAGAAATCTGGACTTTTGGGTAGTGTTGAAAATAAGACTGTGTGAACTTACGAAGTCCGACTGAGTCTATGAAGGCCAGAGATTAATGTTACAGATTGAGTGCTTATGTGTTTAAATACTCGATCACAAGCTGCTGGTGCTGTTCTGGGAGGATGTGTAACCTTCAAGAGATGGAGCATCACTTGAGGAAAAGGATCTTTAGGGTAAAGGCCTTGGAGTTTTATAGCCCACACCAGCTTCCTGTCTGTCCCTGCTTTTAGTCTGACAATGTGTGAGGGTCCTAGCCAGATGCTGCCAAACACCAAAAACTCTGCCATGTCTTACAATTGTGAGCTATAGCCTTTAAATTTGTGAGCCAAAATAAATACCTCAAGATAAAGGAAAAGAAAGAAATGGAGGAGGAAGAGGATTAGGAAATGGAGGTGGAGGACCAGGAGAACAGGAAGTAGAAGGAGCAGCTGTAACCCACTTCCTGAAAAACAGGCTCAGACTTTGATGTAACACATTAAGAGGACATGAGTGGAAGATCTGAAATAAAACTGGAGTTTTTAGGTAGAAGTGGTAGTTCACATCTATAATCCCAACATTTGAGGCAGGAGAATTCCTGTTCAAGGCTAGCCTGAGCTACATAGTAATAGTCCATACCCTTTCTTTTGTTTTTAAAAATGAGATTTTCTCTGGTAATAGGAAAGGCAGAGATGTTGAGGGAATTGATTAACAGTGCCTACTGCCAAGGCTTTGGCTCAGTTTGTTTGGTGTTTGAGTAGTTTGCTTTGTCCTTGGGTATCTTGAACAAATCTGACAAGGTGTGATTATAAGTAATTTAATACATGCTTTGAGTAAAGGTTAGGGCAGTAAAGGAAAATGGTTACCTCTTTCTCTAGGACTCACACTGAAGTGAAGAATTCTGCATGCTGGACAGACTCATGTAAGAGCCCATGAACACAGAACACAGAATCCTAAATGGGATTCTGAGAAGAAATCCTACAATGCAGAGGCCAATCAAGGGTAAATGGAATCCAACCTCAGTCTTAGAGCCTGTGAGAAATCAAAGAATCTGCTGCTCCTCCCCACACCCCCAGCTTCTGTGACTTGTGTCCTGGGCAGGACAAAGGGGCTGGATTCTGTCACTGTGTGTCCTGCATCCTTTAGTCACCTCCTGCTCTGAGGAGGGCTGACCATGATGTGACCCAATTCCTGTCTTTGGTTTATTTTCTTTCCTCAAAGTAGTTGAAAAGTGTTGGTGTGTGTAGAAAGCATCCAAAATTTAGGGTAATGGAGTGAGACATATAAATGTATGTAATCTATATAAATGTAAGTAATCTAACACCTCCCTAATAGATGTTCTTGTGTAGCCCTGGATGTTGAAGAGAACTTTCTGTAAACTAGGCTGGGCTTGAACTCAGACATTGCCTGCCTCTGCCTCTGGAGTGCTGGGATCAAAGGCATGGGCCCCCACGGCCTACAAAGTGATTTGACTTTTGAGGACTCTGATTTTCTTCCTCCCCAGGCTCTGGCCTTGCTGTTTCAATTCATTAGAACCCTGTGTTTGTTTTCCCATTTGTAACCTCACTCATATTGAGTAGGGTAGATCAGCTCGTTGGGAGCAGGGCATTGCCTGTTTCTTTGATTCACTGCAAACTCATTCTTAGATCCTTAAATAATGTCTTAAACAAATATAGTCACTTCCGTGGGGAAAACTTAGGAGTGAGTTGTTTAAAAAGTAAAACCTGGGCCTGGACTCAGTGGTTAAAAACACTTGTTGCTCTTGCAGAGGATGTGAGTTCAATTCTCAGTACCAACATGGTATTCACAATCATTTGCAACTCCAGGTCTAGGGTATCCAATGCCTTCTTCTGGTATCCATAGATACCAGGCATATGATACACATACATACACACAAACACAACACTCATACATGAAAAAAAAACCTTAAAAGTAAAGCAAGACCTCTACCTTGATTCAGTTGGCATAATAGGAAAAATTAGAAAAAAATGTCACAGAGGTGAGAACAGAGTTGGGCCTTGAGAATGAGGGCCACATGGCCAGGGATGGAAGGCAGGAAAAATGTCATAACTAATAATTTGTAATTTTTAGTAGTGGGGGAAGAACTTAGATGGGGGTTAAATAGAAAGGGCCGTGATGGGACAATTTCAGAGAACATGAGAAGCCTACATTTCCTGAAAAGTTTTAGCAGCCACATCTAGGCAAATATATCGAGAAATTTCATGATTTGGGAAGGCCAACTTTTTTTCCATTTCTTTTTCTTTTCTCTTTCCTGTCCTTTCTTTTTTTGGACCGGGTTTCATTGCATAGTCCATGATCTTACACTTACAATCCTCTTGTCTCGACATTCTGAGTGCTGGGCCTACCAGGATAAAGCCCCATGATCAACCCTCATAAGGGTTCTTCTTGATGACATCATCCCACCTAATAAACACAGGTGGCGTTAGAGGGATCGCCACCAACTGCCACCATAGCAATCAGGTGCTTCAGGTGAGCATCAGCAATAGTTATCAAAAGTTATGTGTGAAAGTATAAGAAGCAGGGTATTTAAAGATTTCAAAATATAGAATTACAAAGGATCAAGCACTCATCTTGGAGAGGCTTGGTAAAGATCGCCATAAGTAAGAGATCCAGAGCGACAATGCCAACAGGGGAATGATTTGACATCAGTGATATGACAGGGTTAGGAAGACCCCAGAATCCTGCCAAAACCACAACCTCATCAAAGCAAAGTGCAGGTGCTCTGCAGAGTGACTGACACCCACTCTCTAAAGCTGTCAAGGCTGTAGTAGATAAAGGCACTCTTCCGCAACTTCCACGGGATGATAGAAAGCAGGAATTGGTACCGACATGCCAATACTGTTGATTGCCTAGCTTATAGATTGCATTTAAACCAGATCAGTTGTCTCTCGAATGGCCTTTATGCACAAAAACAATATGTTTATTTGTCTCAGGGCCCAATCCAGGATAATCCCTGGCATTCATCTGTCTGCAGCCTAGAGTAGTTCCCCTGCCTTTATCTATCCTATGTTAGTATCTACTGGCTTTGCTATAGCTGACCTCTGCTATGTGAGTCATAAGAGAAGACCTAAGTTTTACATCTAAGAGTTTGGAGGCTGCTTTTGCTACCTCAAATCAGTCGAAACTACTGACCCCTCCACCTGAGTCTGTGCAAAGTACAAGACCCTTTGGTGTCTGCTTTTTGATTCTGCTGACACCATCGTTTTCTGAACATATGTCCTGTAAAGAGCTAGGATATCTGAGATGCTGACCCCTGACCTCACCTTTCCTCACCTCTTACCACCTTTCACCATGCCTCTTGACAATCTTGCTTCTTTATTCCCTCAGTATCACTGAGATCTGTTTCCAGGGAGATAGGTTTGAGGTTTCCTTTTGCACCTTAATGTGGTGGGACTGTTCTCTGTATGCAGTGAAAATCATTCTGTGAATAAAGTAACTGTTTTGACCTGTGGTGAGCACCATAGTAATAGGCAGGACATCAGAGACAAGTAGAGAGGGGCAGACTTAGCTCAGTCTCCAGCCAGCCACCAAAGGAGCAGCATGTAGGTACGGGCCATGGGCCACAGCCACGTGGCCAGGTAGATTAACGGAAATGAGTTAAATTAAGATGAAAGAGCTAGCTAGCAATGTGCCTGAGACATAGGCCAAACAGTATAAAATTGATATAAGTGTCTGAGTCATTTTTTAAGGGATAAAACCCACCGTGGGCAGGTCAGACCTGTGGCCCAAACGGGGCCGGAAGTCATATACAACACCTTCATCCTTAGTTGCGTTCATTATTTTCTCACTTTTATGACAAACCACCTGACAAATGAAACCTCAGGGACAATGAGTTTATTTTGGCTCACAGTTTATGTGAAGTCCACCATGGCAAGAGTGGCACGGTGGCTAGAGTATATAGATTCTGGCCATGTTGAATCTAGGAAGCAGAAAATAAAATATTCCCCCCCCCTTTCTCTCATTCAAGCTGGGACCCAAGTCCATGGGATGGGGCCCCTCACATTCCTGGTGGGCCTTCCCACCACAGTCAAACATCTGCAAATGCCCTCTAAGCATCACAGTTGACTTATGCATAAACCCTTTCTCGTTGGAAAAATGTTTTCAGTTTAGAGCCTGATAAGCAGAACGAGCCTGGTTCAGTAACAAAACAGACATCTCCTCTTTTCCTCTGTCTTCTTTCTCTGTAACAGTTTTTGGGGGCATTGGAGATGAACTGAAAGCTGTGGACTCTCTCCACTGTGCTGTGGATCTACCCTCCAGAGTGTTTGGGCAGGGCTGGGATGGAGTTGTGGTGGAGGATGAAGCAGGTTGGCCTGCGACCCACAGGAAGGATGAAGGTCTGTACATGGCAAGAGAGGGAGGGTGATGTTCTCCTCCCTTGGCTGGAGTTCCCGTGTAGCCAGTGTGTGGGAGGTACCTGGGAAGGTGTGTGGCAGAGTGGGCCCCAAGGCCCCAGGACTATTCCTCTAGACCTCAAACCCTCTTCAGAGCCCTGCATTTCATAGGTGTGGGGTGATGGGGGAATTGGGTCAAAGTAGGGTCTACCCCTGGAAGTTTCTGCCAACTTCTTCCTATGCTGAAGGACTTTTCTTATTTTAAGAGTAGTAGGCAGTAAGTTCTGGAATGTCTGAAACATGGAAAAGAGACTTAATAAATATACTTTCAAACCCAAGACTCAGTTCCTGGCCAGGAGACACACAACCTTTTTAATATCCTTGTTCTGCATCTGCTTAAATGAAAACAGCCCCTGGTATTTTTAGCTGCTGTGTAATCAAAGTAAGAAAGAAAGGGGGAACGTATATTTTTTTCCTCTCCTAGTTAGAACAGGAGAATGAATTGCTCAATCCTTAACAGTCTGGGAAGGGAGGAAAATCCAGGAGTCCGTACTCATTGGCTCCTCCTCTGTCCCAGCCTGATTTAAACCCAGGGAGGGAAGAGGAGAGTGGAGAGATCTAGGGACCGACCAGCACTGAGGTCTGCAGTACCCGGACCAGCTCCCAGGACTCAGGAGGGTTGAAGCGGTGTCCCGGCAACTTCCCAGGTAAGGATGCCCGCTACTAAGGCTTTACCTGTGACTGGGAGGAGAACGGACAATGTGTGAAGCATAGTGCTGAAAATCCAGGTAAGGCAATACAGATTAAGTTAAAAAAAATCTCCCAGGCCATGTGAGCCATGCCCTCAGCTGGCATCAGACTCTGTCCTCCCCATGCCAGAAGCTGCCATCCCCTTGTCTGTCCAGCGCAGTGAGCACCAGATCTTACCTGGAGCAGCGCATTCTAGATGAAATGTTTTCTACGTCAACTCACGTTTCTTCTCGCAAAGACCTCTTCTCTCTGTGTAATTTCTTATGTGTTATAGCTCTTAAAACAGGCTTTACATTTCAGTTGTGATTAGAAAACTATTGTAGCTTTTCTGCCTTTGAGATTTAGTGTGAACCCATGTAGGTGATGCTCATGAACTCTCAGATAAAGGGGCTCATTTAGTTGTATGTGTTTTAAATATTATCTGTGAGAGGAGACTTTCTCTCCCCTCAATTCTCATATAGTTACCCTTACAGTGCCCCAAATCAGGCATTTAAAAATACTTTGAGAGTACTGTGGTAGACTAGTTTTTGGAGATCTGACTTTTTATTTATAACTTTTGATGGTGGGAGAGGTCTGGGATAAGAGGAAGGAAGAAAGGCCAGTGAGGAAAGACAGCATTTCTCTCCTAAGGACCAGATTTGCTTATATAAACATTAACAGAAGCACAAGCTCAATATAAAAACCACTGGTTATTCACATCTGCACACAGGTAAGCCATGGCTCTGCCTCTGTTGCAGACTCAGGGTAACGGTGACAGTGACAAGTGGCACAGGAGGAAGTAGAGAATCAACACTAATATCACATCCCCAGAAACAGGGGGAAATAGCACCTGGCTTTCTGTCACGCTACTTTAGATTTTTAAAATGCTCCCAAGTATGTTGATTCCCAAACCAAGGAAACTAGAGCAAATGATTTCCAGCCTCTCTTGTGGCTCTTGGCTTCCATTCCAGTTCTGTGCTGTGGTTTGACATGAAGGCTAGACCAGCTTTTTTCTGAGGTGATGCCTCAGGAAATCATGCTCAGGCCCATGGAAACTCTACCCCCTCCATCGCTCACTCCAGAGCCCTGGCTCCCATAGGATATGACTGCAGATATGAGATCATGGCTTAGGTTCTGTTGGAGCATTTGGAATGGCCAGTCCATAAGCTGATGGTGCTGGATATTAGGCTTAAGTCCCAGTGGTCAGCAGTGTGGCCTGGTTGTACCAGAGAGGACTCAGGCAGACGCCAACCAGCTGCTACCTAAATGTGTGCAATGCCAACATGGGTGGAACACTGGAAATTCTTGGAAATTAGCATTGCTATTTCAGCTTGATGGAAGGCTGGAACTTAAAGTTGTTTCGGTGTGTGGAAAAACACATTGAACTAAAAAGAGAAATTATGCATTATTTTCATTATGCATTATTAGTATTCAACTGAAGTACAGTGTCATCAGGTGCCCATGGCTGCCATGGAAAACAGGGATAATTGCTGAACAGCTAACACTTTATCATCCTGGGGACTAGCTTGGTAAAAACAGGTTCCTGAATTTAGAACTCATGTCTATTTCATCTTCTCATTGTAAATGAGATCGGTCCATGGAGATTAAGGGAAAGCCTTCCTGTGAGAAATTAATTCATTCCCACAGGGATGAGTGACCATCTTTGCCCATTGTTCACAGTCAGCTTTTAAAGCTCTTAGCATAGAGACTGGTATATGAGAAGTGTTTAGAAAATGGTAGCTACTATGATCATCATTCACTGAATCCTTTGCAAAAGGCAGAGTAAGATTTAGCTGATAAAAGAAAGTGAACCTCTTTAAACTCCTGAAAAAGTAATTGAGCTCCAGGGACTTGCTGGGTGCATTATCCATTGTCTTTTATGTCCTGGGTGGGTAGGAGATATATATAGATAGATGGTTGTTGCATAAGATTTGAGAGCCCTTACAAATACTTCCTGGGGACTCATCAGGTGGACACACCAAGCTAGGAACACAGAAGCACACAGTCAGGATGTGATAGGACATCTTCATTGTTGACTGGTCTCTCTCTCATCCTGTATGGAAAGCCTGTTCAGAGAGTTCAAAGTCACAGATAGAGACATTTGTGTGAATTTGGCTCAGTGGAGGCTGGCTTAACAGAAACAGTGCCGTCTCATATGATTTAGTATGATTCTCGTGCATACTGAAGAGTGGGAAATTAAAACATTGTCTGAGGTCTCATGTCCACAATGGGCCAGGCCACAGTAGATTGTTCAGCTCCCTGAGAAATAGATTATTAGACCGAGTACTCTTGTCTCAAGACTCAGAACCCCCCAGGGCCAGGCTGTAGACCACTGACAAACTATGCTCAGGAAGAGTCGAAGGAGAGTGAAGTTTGCTAATGACATTTGTAACATCAGGACATCCTTAACCACCCACTCCTACATTTTCCTTCATAGTTCAATGAGGTCCACCCTATTATTTGGGTAGAGAATATCTTCTTAGTGACTCTACTGGAAATCCACGATAATACAGCTTTTCTAGGACCCAAAGCAGTGCACTCATTTGTTTGTGGTTAACCGTTAGGCAGGATGAGATCATGCAGGAGCAGAGAAAGCCTTGAATTTAAGTACAAAGCTCTTTGCCAGTGGCTAGAAGCTGACAAGTGCTGATTTGATGTAAGTAGCATTTTTTTTCCTGACTCAGAGTATGTGCTTTTCTTTGGAGAGAGTGAGGTGACACAGAGGCCATTCAGCCCTGACGAGAAGACCTTGGAAACTGAGAAGCCATTCTCTCCTGCTCAGGCTTGGTGACATGAGCCCAGCAGATAGAGGTCTTGATGTTCTCTGCTGTTTCCTTCTTGTGGGACACGGTGGGACCTAAGCTCCCTTTGAGGGAAGCACAGTCTATCATTCTAAGCATCAGCTTGCACTAGTTGCAAGCCAAGTAGGCTCAAGCTTCCATTGCTGATTTATTGATGTTTTACTGAATACCTGGTATGTCTTGGCTTTCCTTTCCTTTCCCTTTAGAGCTCCTCTCTCAAAGGAAATATGGCAGGAAAGAGGATATTTTGTGTTTTTCTTTCCACATGAACGGTATATATTGCAGAAGGATGAAGAATCCAGACATGAGAAGTGAAAAGACCTGGTGTGTGATCCCAGCTTTGATGCTTGACTAGCTGAATGTTCTGACAATTACCATTTTGAGTGTTTATGACAAAAAATGTTGTTGATTGACTATCGTCATTTTGAGAATTAATTAAAGCTAATGTTTTTAAAATAGTCTGGCCCAGTACCAACTATCTAATAAACATACACAAATCTAGTGTCCCTTATTAAATCCAATATTTGGCTAAAGCTATGCTAGGAAAACAGGAGGGACCTGTATCATCCTAGCAATTGCTGTCCCTGAACTGACAAGCATTCTGGTCTGGGAAGAGACTTTCAGTTTGGACATGGTCCATTTGGGCTAGAAATTAAAGCCACCAGACATGCAAACATAGAACCCTGTGACATCAGCGTGTCTCAAGGCAGAGATCCAGGGGACCATCCATTTAGGTCATGGTGAGCAATAAAGCTTGTGAAAGACTTTCTCAGAATGACCACAGCATTTACTCCTGCTACCGTGTCTTACCTTCTCACACCACTCAATGCTCCTCCCATGATGCTTAGCTTCAATGAGACAGTAGTTCCTAGGGGACCTTGGGATCCATGGTTTCCTGTGTATAAATAAAATACCCTTTGCCTGGTGAAATATTCCAGCATCTTCCCAACTTTCTATCCAAAACTACCTCCCCACAGAATCATCTTTACTCAGGAATGTTTCATCTGTTGTTTTTCTTGGTGAAATTTGGTGTCCTCATTCCCCACCGCACTGAGAGCTGTCTGTGGTGTGCTACTTAACACAGAGGATGATGTCATGCCTTCCTCCTGCTGCTCAGCAAGGACAGGCTCTCTCCAGCTCCTCCAGGAGCCAGCAGCTTCCCTTCTTGCTCACACTTGACAGCGTTACATTGAGGATTTCCCCTGCTCATCTTCTTTCGAGTAATCATTCTGCCCAGGAAAATCTGAGCTCAACATGTGTAATCTGAAAGGCTGTGATTAATAAGGACATCTTGTTACAATTCAGATGACACACAAGGCTCCTGCAAGAGCTTCTGGGATTTCTCGTGTTCCAGGCTTCAAAAACAAACACTGTGAGACAGGGTTTTGGACAGCCTTGCTGTGGTTTATGGCAGGGGTTCCCCTTTTTTCTTGTTAGGAACTTCTTCAGAAAAAAGACATCTGTATTCCATTTAGGGCTCAGGAATAGTGAGCATTAGGCTGGAAGGTGGCATTGGATGGTAGGAGTGAGCAGAAAAGATGATTTTGCTTGCTCTATTGTTGCCCAGAGGGGATTTTTGGATGGTATAGATTATGTCTTGCCATACCCATGGTAGATGCTTGAGTGAGCCCAGTAGTATATGGAGGCTCCATTGCTCACTGTGAACAGATTTTTTTTGTCCCAATCACCTAGTCCCAAATAAACACATAAAAACTTATATTAATTACAAAATTCTTGGACAATAGTAAAAGTTTATTATTAACTAGCTGTTTTAAATGAACCCATTTCTATTAATCTATGTATTGCCACATGGTCTATGGCTTTACTGGTCCTCTGAAATCTTACTTCTTGGATGGCTCATTGGCATCTCTTTTGACTCCACCCTTTTTTATTCCAGCCCTCAGTTGGATTGTTCCACCTAACTTTATCCTGCCTTGCTATAGGCTGAACAGCTTTACTATTAACCAATGGGAGTAATACATATTCACAGCATACGGGAGGATTATCCCATAGCATTACCCCCTTTAATTAGAATTAAATTAAAAAGGAAAATTTTAACTTTAACATACTAATTTTTAAAAAGATTTATCTATCTATTATGTATACAGTATACAGAAGAGGGCACCAGATGTCATTATAGATGGTCATGAGCTGCCATGTGGCTGCTGGGAATTGAACTCAGGTCCTCCAGAAGAACAATCAGTGCTCCCAACCTCTGAGCCATCTCTTCAGCCCCCCATAGTAAAATTATGTACAATAAAATAGTGCTCAAGTAAGAATTACAGTTACACTATCTAGTCTATTTGTATTTGACAAAATTAGAGGAAATTTATAATAATCTATTTTATCCTGGTGAGTCTAAAGCTTCATAGCTAATTTATGTTTTATCATAACTAAGAAAAACTATAATTATAACTACCTAGTCTTCAACTCCATCAGTTGGAGAAGAAAATAATATTACTCAAGTAATATTGGCAATTGACTTCCAAAAATTGTGGAAAATGACAGAAATAGCCAGTTGTCTGAACAGTTACCCGAAGTTCCTCTGTAATGTTGGGCAACCATTTCTGGCTACAGACCTAGCATATCTGACAGATTTTTCTGTGAAGCAGGGAATTTTGAAGGATGGTCCTACCTTGTTTTGGCACAGTTCAGCGGTAACCTTTTTTTTACATCCTGCTGGTCTAGTTTAGACAGTATATTGTCAGCAACTGAGGCAAGGGCAGTTTCTTTGCCCACATGATTAGTTTTTATCATAAAGAAAGCAAACTCCATATGGAATTTCTTTGATGTCTATCATCTTTTGAAGTATATTGGTGCTGCCAGGAGCAGACACATCTCACTGTCGTGAAAAGTCTAAATTATTAATACATCTCAAATGGTATATTCTTTAGGTCTTTGAAGTGCTTGAAAATTACCTATCTTTCTGAAATACATCTTTGTATACCTAGAAAACTAAACTAACATGACTATAAATTTGACTATTATAAATGACTCTTAACCTGTGTTTCTTAATTACACATTACATTTTAAATTGAGCTGGATAACCATAATACCTTAAGCAAGAGTAGAAATATAACAAAATTAACTTTGAATTTGTGTCAATAACTTAAAATTTAAGCCAATGTGAAATATTTTGAGATTAACAGTTGCTTTTTGAATTAAAGCAGATTCAATAGTCTCCCCTTTCCCCTATCATAATAATCTCCTCCTCTTCCCATAATTTCTATATGATATTCCTCTTTCTTCTTTTAGAAGGGGTTGACTATGACCAATAACAATTTATAACCAATCTCCTTTAAATAAAGACAAACATTTAAATATTTAATAGTTTTTTTCCATTTTATATACCAACCACAATTTTCCCTCTCCTTTCCTCCCACTCACCCCCCCAAGTTTTTCCCCTCAAAACAAACATTTATAACCAATATTTTGGGACTCTGGGCTTAGTTTTCTAGACCACTTTCTGCTGATTGGTGGGCACTGGTAATCTTTGAGGTACCCTGAGAAAATCAGGATAATTGTTAAGTCTTTGCTGGAATATTTTGTGTGGCTGGATCATCTCAGTCAGTGGCTTTGAAGCTGTTTTGAATGTTGGATCATTTGGGATGTTTTTATTGGTGCTTTGTCCTCTTGTTCTGAAAATGTATAAACTTTTAAAGGTAACATACTTATTTATATCTATACTAATACAAATATGAACTGTGCATTGCACACAAGCCAGCCAAAGATAATTTTTTTTTTGTTTTACGTTTGAGCAGGTAAAATATAAGTTGTGAGTCTTGTAGTTACTTTAGGTTCATTTTCCCATGGCTGTAGTCAGGATTTAGAGGGTCTTCCTTGCACGAATTCGTATTGTATTAAATGAGACTCTGAGCCAAATATTGGAGCAAGGCTGAAATATCAGAGAGAGGAAGCACCACAGTCGGTTCTCTTCCAGCTGTCTTGGGACTTCCTCAGCCTAGCTCCTCAGCCTAGCTCCTGGTTGCTTCTGTCAGTCGCTTCTGCCTCTGCTGGGTTCCTAACCCATCCCTTCAGTACAAAGAACAGTATTTCTGATCAAATGAGGGAATTGAATGGGGCAAATGTATTTGCATAAGTGCTGTTGTGCTCCAGCTGGGGTAAGAGAACAACAGAGAAGGTTTGAAGATAAGGTAATCTTATTAAAAATCCTATTCTCTGTGTGTTCACTTCGGGAGTCTTGAGTGAGAGTCTACGAGGCAGTGAACTTGGGTATGAGCACTCTTTGCCCTTCCTGGTTGTGGTACCCAGGACAACTTGCTCAACTTCTCCAGCATCTTCCTCCTTATTGGTGCACAAAAGCATGGCACGATGGTGAGCATGGTCCCAAGAATGAGATTATCCAGTTTCAAATCCTCCTCCTGTGCTGGAGGTATATGTAACTTAGTGGAAAAAACTTACATAGTAAGGAAGAGCTCCTCCCCTAAGCGTGGAAAGAAAAAAAAAAATGAGTCTGAGTCTTAACTGTGTTTGCAAATGTGCTTCAGCTCTGTCTGTAAGTAGAGGTGTGTATATGTGTGTGTGAATATATATATATATGACTATGTGTATGTATGCATGCATATGCGTGTGTGCATGTATATATATATATAATCTCAGTGTAGCTCAGCATGAGAGCACATGCCTAGCATGTGCAAGGTCAAGCGCTATTCTAAGACATGTGGAAAAGAGTAATGGGGTTAACAACAGGGTTGTTGTGATGACTGGATGAGTTAATAAATTTGAATACCCAGAATAGTTCCTGTCGCATGTGCAACTATTGATCAAAGAAGTGGTCAACATTCAGTCTGCTATAAGCGCTAGAGATTAGAGTGGTGAAAGTCTGGTTTAGGTGTATGTGAAGGGGAGCCTTTCCTGGTACTGTCAACAGTGTATGAACTCAGAATCTGCTAAAAAGGACAGTTTCCTCCCAGTAAACCTCATGGCTCTCCTTGTGTTCTTTTCCTGGATTTAGGCTTCCTGGGGTATCTGATCCCTTTCTCCAAGAATGGGTCTCTGGGGGATCTATGCCTTTCCCCTGGGGATCCTGCTTGCGTCTGTGCAGCTGGTGGCTTCAGCCCCAGCGACTCCTGAGTCTCCTGGCTGCAGCAACAAGGACCAACAAGTCACTGTCAGCCACACCTACAAGATTGACGTTCCCAAGTCGGCTCTGGTTCAAGTAGAGACTGACCCACAGTCCCTCAGTGATGATGGGACTTCACTCTTGGCAACCGGGGAGGCTGGGGAGGAGCAGAACATCATCTTCAGGCACAACATCCGCCTTCAGACACCGCAGAAGAGCTGTGACATGATGGACAGTGTCCAGGACCTGCTGGCCCGGGTGAAGAAGCTGGAGGAAGAGATGGCAGAGATGAAGGAGCGGTGTAGTGCCAGCCGCTGCTGCCAGGGAGCTGCTGGTGAGATTACCACCTGGTATTTGCTCTACAAACATTTAGTGACTGTCTGCTATGTGCCAGGTGTTCCTCTAGCCTCCTGGGTACTGTGAGATCCTGGTGCAGGCTCCTCTCACAGCTTTTCTTAGGGTGCAGACCACACCCATGCTGTTTATTCACTGATACAACTCAAGGGGCATCTGGAAGCTCAGCAGGGTGGGTTCAGCAGGCTGGCCTCCTGGGTCAAGGGCACCGGAAGGAAATGGTCCCAGGGCTATCTTACTGATAGGACCAATTGCTATTTGATTAATAATTATAGAAAGGAGGGAAAGGAAGTCAAATGTGATGCTGAGAAACCAGAGCCCAACCACTAATGTGGACCACTTAAAGTCCCTTTATGGAAAAACATTAGTCACCGCCATTCAGAGGAAGGGATCCAGTGAATTCACCAGAGATGCAGCCTTTTAGGCAAACAAAAAAGTAGATTTTGTAGATCTCAGTAGATTTGGCTTCCCCTAAAGACTCGGAAACTGTCAGCCATCTCTAACTAGTGGCCTCCACGTATGTATCACTTGTTGCTCCTTTTCCTGGCAGGTCTGAGCCGCGACTGCAGCGGCCATGGGACCTTCTTCCCCGAGACTTGCAGTTGCCACTGTGAACAGGGCTGGGAAGGCGCCAACTGCGAGCTGCCCACCTGTCCCGGGGCTTGCAGTGGCCACGGGCGCTGTGTGGATGGGCAATGCATATGCGACCAGCCCTACGTGGGGGTCGACTGCGCCTACGCAGCCTGCCCCCAGGACTGCAGTGGACATGGCGTGTGCGTGCAAGGCGTCTGCCAGTGCTATGAGGACTTCACCGCGGAGGACTGCAGTGAGCAGCGCTGTCCTGGTGACTGCAGTGGCCACGGCTTCTGTGACACTGGCGAGTGTTACTGCGAGTTGGGCTTTACAGGCCCTGACTGTTCCCAGGGTGAGAGCGCTTTGACGGCCCCCCTCCCACCATCCGTGGTCCTAGTTGCATTAAATCAATTACCCGGGAGTCTCACCCCTTATCCTAAATAATGATCTCCTTGGAGGGCTTAACAATAGAGTTGGCTGGTGGGGAAGGGGATCCCCAGGTCCCACCCCAACTTGAGCAGTTTATACAATTGATGGCTGCTGGGTGTGGCTTCCAGTAGTTTGGCGAACACCCCCGCACTCAAGTGCATAACCAAAGCAAAGCAGTAACTGGATTCAGCCAGTTATATATGAAAAGAAAGGCGGCGTGTGTAAGGGATTAGAAAGGGGAGAGAAAGGAAGGATGTAAAGGTGGGAATGAATGGGAAGGAAGGTGTTGAGGGGGAGAAACGATAGACATGCTCAAGATACATTGTACCTTTGTATGAAATTTTCAGTGAATTAAATAAAAAAGAATAAAATTCTGGGCCCACTGCCAGAGTTTGCCATATAGAAGTTCCTGGGAGAGGTCTAAGAATATGCATTTGCATAAATTCCCCAGGAACTGCTGCCGCAGCTGCTGGTGGTGGTATGTAACCAGTCAGTAACTTCCTGGGGAATGGTGTCAAGAATGGTCTGCATCCCTGAAGCTTGCTACCGTAGCGTTACATGTGTAGTAGGTGAATATTCACTCGGCCACCAAGTACCACCCTCTCCACCTTCTCCTCTTCTCTCCCTGCAGTGGTGGCTCCTCAGGGCCTGCAGCTGCTTAAGAGTACTGAGAACTCCCTACTGGTGAGCTGGGAACCCTCCAGTGAGGTGGACCACTACCTGCTCAGCTACTACCCCCTGGGGAAGGAGCATGATACAAAGCAAGTCCAGGTGCCCAAGGAACAGCATACCTACAACATTCCCGGCTTGCTGCCTGGCACCAAGTACATAGTCACCCTGCGCAATGTGAAGAAAGACATTTCCAGTAGTCCTCAGCATCTTCTTGCCACTACAGGTGAGGGACAGCCAGACACCCTGAGTTTCCTGGGACAGGCTCTATTCAAAATGCTTCCCCTGCTTTCCTTATAAATATTCTTTGACTGATTGCCCTAAATTGGAATCTAAAAACCAGTAGCTGAGGTCCTAGGTGCTAGAGAAGAGACCTAGTTCTCTGTCCTTTTCCAGATTTCTGATTACTGCGTCCTTCAAGTCAGCAGGGACACCTGATGAACTGAGTCTCAAGAGGTCGTTTGCTTCTGTGAGACCAGGAGGGTCTAGTTGCCCCACACTCCCACACAAGTAGTCAAAGAATGAAGTGCTAGCTGCTCACTGAGTTTCCAAGGTCATTCAGCAAGGTCAAGTAGGAATGGGTGAGAAGCGGTTGAAGTCCCCTGTAGCAGGTAGATTTGGGTCATGTGAGAAGAGAGAACCCATATGGGACAACTGAAGGTTTGCAACGTCGTTTACAAAGGAATGGACAGTATCTGGGTGCTGACACGAAAGGACCAGCATCAGTCACTCTGGCTTGAATGGATAGGAAAGGCATTGGTACACTGATCCAGGGGAAACCATAGGAAGGACTGCCTGGATAGGAGATGTTGGTAGAAGGATACAGGCAGTTGACTACACCCCTGCAGGAAGAGTAAAAAGATCAATAATGGCCTGAATGCTTCCCTGCCTCCTGATCTATTGGTGATTCCTTAGGGTCTGGAAGACTTAATTCACAGAGGCAAAAACCTGGGACACAGGACAGGATGGAGGGTGTGAGTAGGGCTGCACTATGTGGCCGCCTAGCAGCAAACACCCTCCAGGTGTTTTCATGAATATTCTTACAGTGCCATTGGCTTCTGAGCGTTTGGATCAATCTAGTGTCTGAGTGACTGATTCATTCCTTTACTCAACACTTGTACACTGAGGATCCGCCATGTTTCAGGTGCTGTTTTGGTGCTGACAAAATGTGTATCATCACCATCCTCTAAACTTCTGGAGAAAGATCTGATGGGTGGGATGCCGGCATAGAGTCGTCTTTGTGCGAGGCTGCCTGTGTTGTCCTGGTGCAGGGATGTGATGATCAGTGTTGAAAATGGCTCTGAGAGATGCGACATTTTAGATTAGGACTTTGTCAGCGATCAGTAGAAACACTCCTGGAGTTGACCAAGTTGGATTACATTGCTTATTTTATCCTAGGAAAATAGCCATCACACGGAACTCCAGGGGTGTCTTATTGAGAATGTGGGGGAAGGATTGGCTCTAGAATATGGGGTTGAATTAGATAACTGGGGGATCAGGAATTTTCCTTTGGTGAGGATACTGTCAAGAAGTGGGGCAACTCTGTGGCTGAGCATCTGAGGGAATTTTCTCAGAGACAAGGGCTCGCTAGACACAGCTGAAGCTGTGACTGGGAAGTAGTAGCTGCTTTGCCTGTTAGTCAGAAGAAAGGACATGTCGGGGACACGTCTTTTTTGTTGGCAATACTCTTGCTTTTGTCTGCGTTCAGACGTGGTCATAGGATGGTTTTGTTTTTCTCAGTCTTGCATGCTTGCAGAGTGTCCTTGGCTAACGCTAATGCTCCGTGAAATGGTTTATGACCATGGGAGAGCACTAAGCAAAGCTGTGAGAGCCAGGCCAACTTCTGGCAGCAGCTGCCTCTGCTCCAGGCAGGACAGTGTTGAGACTCCCAGGGAAGGGCAGAACATCTGGTGGAAACCCTTAGGAACCCTTCTTAACACCTTTCTCTGAGGATTCCTAAAATCCCGCTACTGTGAAGTTTGTCTTTCTGTCTAAACTGATTCAAGTTCAAATCTATCTTCTCTGCCCCTCAGGGGGCTTTAGACCTCCTAACATATTCCCATATTTCACATTTTCCTTAAGTTCTTGCTTTTTTAAACGATCTGTAAATCTTTCTCGATTCTCTTAAGCCATGTAGGACGTCTTCTACAATCCTCGAGACACCTTCATTACTTTCCTTTTGACCTTCCACGAGGAGAATTTCCTCTTTGGAAGGCATCTCAAAACAGAACCTGGGACTATCAGGCGGGAGCTGCAGGGGAGATTCTGCTCTGAGAGATTCTTTGTCTATACAAGAAAGAATCCTAGATACTCAGAGCTGAGGGGTCGTGAGATAACTGAGTTCATGCTCTGCCTAATATAACAGTTTCTTGTCCAGTGGTCGGTCAGAATGGATGAACGCGCCTCCAAGGAAGGAAAAGGTGAGGTGACTGGGGAGGGGGCAAGGCTGGGAGACTTGGAAGTTGTTTTCCATGTCTTAGACTTTAAGAGTAATCTTTATCAGCCTGGGATACAGCTCTCTCAGTTCTAAGTCTTCACAAAAGCCCTTAGTTGCCTGTCCTCAGAGATCTTCCCTTACAGTGCAGTTCCTTTGTGCTATAATTTCATGGTTTTCTTTCCAAGTGGCAGGGCAAGTGTTTAAGCCTATGTACTTTGCTGTGAGCAAAGGTGTATGATAAGAATGAGTGACCTTTATAGGACAGGGTGATATGGCATCATGACCACACTGGGGACCTTGTGAACATATTACACTTTGAAAGTTTGGGAAAGGCACAGAGTTAAACATCTCCTGCTTTGTAGTTTTGCCTTGGGTTAATCTGTAGCACCATATCTGAGCAATAGCAGCTCTAATCTGGAAGTTAGAAAAGAGGTCTGCTTATATTAGAAATGTTATATATTGAAAATTTGAAATATATTGCTCCAGCTGTACATGCATCTGTTCCCGTGGCTAATGGTGAGGACAGGGACCCAGCAGCCACAGAAAGAACACACGTTCAGAGCAGCTGAATCCCAGGCAGGCATTGTAGATGCTAGGCTGAAAGGAACATCTCTGATCTGGTCAGAGTCTGTGTGGGAGGGTGAGATGCATGGCACATAGTGGGATGAGGTGTGGAATGTAGCCAGAAATTTCTGGCCCAGCCTAGCCCTGAGGTTCAGATCTGCAGTCTCGCAGCTACTTAGTCCCAACTAATCACACAAAGGCTTATATTAGTTATAAATTGTTTGGCCTAAGGCTCAGGCTTGTTACCAACTATCTCTTACAACTTAACTCAACCCATTTTATTAATCTATGTATTGCCATGTGGCTACATGGCTTTACCTGTGTTTTATTATATCTTGTTTTCTGAGTGACAGCCTGTAGCTTTTGTGAGAGACTGCCATCTGTGAAAAATCTTGAGACTAACAGCTGTCTGCTACCTGGAGAGCTCTAAGACTGCTGTTAAAACTGTGTCCTGGGGCTGAAGCCAGCTCTCAGTGTGTCTAGGAAGGGAGCTGACTTAGGGGCCAATGGCCTCTTTCAGACCTTTGTGACTTCTGCATTCAACCATTTTCTTTGTTTTCTCTGATCTCTGTACTAGATCTCGCTGTGGTGGGCACTGCCTGGGTAAATGAAGAGACGGAGACATCCCTTGATGTGGAGTGGGAGAACCCTCTGACTGAGGTGGACTATTACAAGCTTCGGTATGGCCCCTTAACAGGACAGGAAGTAGCTGAGGTCACTGTGCCCAGGAGTCGGGATCCCAAGAGTAGATATGACATCACTGGTAAGAGTCTACATTGGGAAATTCTAGGTGCTGGCTGCAGAAGCTATGGTAGCTAGAGACAGTGCACCCTGGGCCTTAGGGACTACACTTGATTCTAGATACCTAGTCTGCTTCTGAGGCCTGCTGGACACTTCATTAACAGTCTACTTCTAAAGAGTCCTTCCAAGTCAGAAGAGGTTTTGAGGCGTTATGTATATTTTAGGATGTATTTGATGGTGTACTGGTACTTCTGTTAGAGGAATGTTGCAGGAGAGTAGGATGGGGAGAGAGATATCCATCCATCCATCCATCCATCCGTCCGTCTGTCCGTCTGTCCGTCCGTCCATCCATCCATCCATCCATCTGTCTATCCGTCTATACATCCATCCATCTGTGTATCCATCCATCCATCTATCCATCCATCCATCTGTCCATCCATCCATTCATACACCTGTCTATCATCTATCATCCATCCATCCATCCATCTGTCTATCCATTCATCCATCCATCTGTCCATCCATCCATCCATCCGTCTATCCATCCATTCATCCACCCATCCACCCGTCTATCCATCTGTCATCCATCCATCTATCATCCATCCATCTATCTGTCCATCCATCTATCATCATCCATTCATCCATCTATTATTATATATATAATAATTATATATAATTATAAATAATAGATTCTATATATATACATATATATATACACATCCATACATTCTCTCTCTCTCTCTCTCTCTCTCTCTCTCTCTCTCTCTCTCTCTCTCTCTCTCTCTCTCTCAGAATGCCATCTAAGTGAAGGGTCCCCGGGTTCTTAGCTTCATGTTGCATCCTCTGGGTTCTCACTCTGCTGCCTACTTCTTTGGTTCCTTTTTGAGGGAACATCTTGCAGTTCTTCATGTTTGTGGAGAAGAGAATGAGCATGTGGGCTTCATACAAGCAACTGTTTGTTTCCATTTTACCAACGGAGTCTGAATAGTTGCATCGTGAGGAACAACCACTCAATTTGTTTCCACGGGGTGATAACTTAGGCCAGATTTCCCCATTTTCTTCTATTATAAGAAGCAGTTTTGAGGGAATCTGGTTGTTAGGAGCTGGAAAACATTTGGAGTATAGAAATAGGGAAGTAAGTACCCAATGACCAACAGAGAACTCCGGCCCCAAGGACTTCATGTCATCTGTTCCCCACCCCTTCTGGGATGCACATTCTACTGCTCCCAGGCTTCTTATCTGCCTCTACTGTTAGGTTTGGGGATCTGCATAACTCTTACCTTCACAAAAGAACCCATGTAGATGTAGGAGAGTTGGGGCTGGAGCCTATCATCACACCCATGTGGCTGCCTGCTTTTTTCCCCCCTAGGTCTACAGCCTGGAACAGAATATAAAATCACAGTTGTCCCCATAAGAGGCGATCTGGAGGGGAAGCCGATTCTCCTGAATGGCAGGACAGGTATGGAGGTTTAATCATCTTCCTGTGTCTGGATTTTTCTTGTCTCTGTGTGACACATCCAGGACTTCCATGGAGAGATGCTCTGGCCTTTTGAATGGGCCTCTACACTGAGGGGCAGAGGAAGAGAAGCAAATTTCTCCTGTTTCACTTTTTTTCTTGCTATAGGAAACTCTTCCTGGATTTTGGAGTCCAGGGGAGATAACTACTCCTGACACCTCCTTTTGATTTCAGTTGCTTCAATCACTGAATTACTGTGTCAAGATACTAGGTGTGCTGGAACTGCATTCCCCAAGGACAGATGCTCTAGACTATTTTTTCATGTTGTATTTATAGTTTTTCCTAATGTCCACGTTCAAGCAGTCTGTTTTGAAATGGGGAAATTGTGGTGAGATTGTTCTTTATATACAATTCTATAAATAAAAAGCTCTTTTGGTCTGTGTAGAGCACCCTAAAAACAAATGAGGCCAAAAATCATTTACAACAGGAAATGATGGTTTAGTTAGCATTTCTCTATTGAGAATATTTATAAGATGTCATGCAGCAGTAATTTGTCATTTATCAGCCAGAATGGAAGTTGAAAACACCGTAGGCTTAAGTACATATTGAACTGTAAGCCTCTTGCAGTAACTGCTTCTGCCTATGCAGATTGGGCTCTGGAAAAGGCTGATTGGAGCCTGCAAAGAAGGAATCTTTAAATTTTAAGTTCTCCTTAAAAAGTGGCTTAGTTCTTTCCAGTTTGGACTTTAGAAGTAGCTAGGTGAGGTGATACAGTAATGAGGATGAGACAGTGGGAAGACTGACTTAACTATTTCTGCTTCCTACGAGAAGGTTGGAGTAAGGAAGAGTTAGAGCTGGGTAATTATAAAGGAAGAGGTGTAATTTAATTTATGATCCAGAGGAGATGGATGGGGTAGTCTGCCTAAATGGTGCTGAGATATTTGAGTGAGTCAGAAAATGGCAAATACTTCCCTTGCTTCTGAACGCTTTGTGTGTGGCTTGATTGAAAAGTTATAGATCCATTGAAAGTTTGCTGTGTGCCAGGGAGTGAATTCCTGAGCATTTTTCATGAGTTCCGTCATTTCTCAAGTCAGTCTGCGAATGAGCTACTAATATTATTTCTAGGTCATCTGCATAATAAAAATGAGTCTTAAAGGAACGAAGACCTGGATCATCCAGCTAGGAAATGGCAGAGTTAGATTTGAGTTCCCATCTAAGCCTGTGAACTTAGCCACAAAGGCAAAGTGCTTCCTAGTTGACCCTTCTGTGAGTGATTTATAAGTACAGAACACACAACACTTGGTCATTAAAGTATATGTGTGTATTCCCTGGTGTATTCTCCATACACCAAGCTGGGTATCATACAAATCAATTCACTTCTGATAGTACCTACAAGAAGTAGTGTTATATCCCAAGGCTAGGGGATGGAGAGATGGCTCAGAGGTAAAGAATACTTGTGCAGAGGATGTGGGATCAGTTCCCCAAACCCACAAGGTGATTCACAATCATCTGGAACTCCTCTTCTAGATCTAATACCCTCTTCTGACTTCCCTGGACACCAAATACAGCTGTGGTGTTCATAAGCATGCAAACACTCATACACATAAAATAAAACGAATAAATTGTTAAAAAGATAAAAAAAAAATCACAAGGCTGATGGGTCAGAATTTAAAAATGAGTTCAGGAGACTGGAGGACTGCTTTATTAGAATTGGAAACAAAAACCTTAGCAGTTGTGGGAGGAGATGGATGAAGAGGAGGAGACATTGTGAGTTAGGGTCTAAACTGGCCCGCTCAGCAGTGTAGATTGGCTAGCAGCTGCCTGCAGAGGGGGAGGCATGCTTCAGAGAAATAGTGAGAAAGTCAGAATGTCCAGGAAAGCACACTTCGGATTTGGGTTGGTATCCAAGAAGGGGAAGGGGTAAGAAAAAGGGAAAATATATTTTTTTTTTCAGTTTCAACTCAAAAAAGCAACCAGGTTTAGTAGGACTGATAAGTATATTATCTCATTAAAGGGATAATCATTTTCTTCATGAACCTATCATGTGTTTAGGTGTCCGCTTTCCTGTGGGTAAACTCTTATCTCTAGTGGATTTAACTTTTAGGAGAGAGATAAAAGCATATTCTAATCTTTCCATAGATCAACCCAGAACACCCAGGAAGAGAGGTGGAACTCAGCTCCCATTCTTTTGATCAGTGAGAGGTTGCTTCCCCTTAATAGATATAAGGAAGTCCTGGTACCTCCATCTTTTCACGGGTTATTTTAAACCCTAAGGAAATTAACTGTGAAGCTTCCCTTCCTAATGTTACCGGGGGTGAGGGTGGGAGGATATGATGGTGCCACAGTCCAAAGCACCAAAGCAAGATCAGGAAGGAAGACCCACCCTCACTGGCTACAAGTCAACTAATCCTGGGAGCAAAACTACTTCTTGACTGAAGCCTTTCATAGTCACATTAAATGTCACAGCCTCGGAGTTCTGACAGCAATTAATTGCATGTGTCATTGAACTGATACTTAACCTTCCAAGTATATTATCCCAGCTAGACTCGTAGCATCCAAGAAGAGTTTTTATTGTCAATTATATCCTAAAATCAGGATGAGATGCTTTATTGGATTGCAAATAAATCTACGGTGTGTGCTCTACTAAAATAAAAAAGAAAAAGATAATATGGTTTCTGAGGTCAGGAAATAATCTCAGACCTGGTTGAATCTATTAGTTAACTTAGGAGACAAATTTGTTTTCTCCTAAAGTTTTGTATCTCACACAATGAATATGAGCACCCGAATTTAAGAACAACATATGTATATGCAGGGAGAGAAGGAATAGTTCAGTTATTTTTCATTTAACAAGTCAGCCAGTGGAGCTTGTTAGACCAAAACTCGTAAAGCTGAAGGCTCTCCAAATAAAAGGGTTTACTGAGCTGTTACAGCTGCTTGACAGAAGCAAAGCAAAACCCTGGCTAGGCTCCTGGACAAGCTCCTTTGATTGTCAGCAACAAGGCTAAACTTGCACACGAAAATACGCAAGTGGGATGGAGAGCCAAGAATATATTTCTAAAATTCTGGGAAGGAAAATGTATGTGTGTAACTGTGAGTCTGCACTGGCAATAGGCAAGAGAGGCCGGGTCATCGCTGGCATCAGGAGATGTGACTCCACGTGGACAGCTACGCCACCTGTGGGGTTTCTCCTGCGCACCTCTGTCCTGTCACAGTCAGAAAAGAATTCAAGGACCAAGCAAAATTAGGGTTTATTAAGAAAATGGTGGTATGTACTCAAGTGATAGGTATAGGCTTCTCAAGGGACAGAGAATAACAAGTATTTGACCACATCTGCAAAGGGTTTTGAAGTCATATTGGTCAAAGGACAAGATCTGTATCTAAATTAAAAAAAAAATCTAAAATTAAAAGAGCGAATTGAAGTATTTTAATATATTTATTTTTAACTCAAGCATTGTTTTATTTGGTCAGTGAGTTTATAAGGTGGTTTATGAGTATGGTGTTCAGGTTCATGAATGAGCAAGGGGAGCCCAGAGTAGAAAAGTTTAGGTCAAAAAGATCAAAGAAATTTTTATACACTAGATCAAAAGAAAATCAAGACCCCTTTTTGACTGTAAACTCTTGTTTACAACATTTTTAAAATTTTGTTTTCCTCAGAAAAGTATGTTTACAGATAAAAATCCTGTTATGGTAGAACTCAAAGGCCACTGACATTTTATTCTTAAACATGGCTAATTAGTCATTTTAAGTGTTCTTTTTCTCAGGAAAAGTGATGTTGTTTCTATGCAGTCTTTACAATGGGGGCGTTTGGTGATAGAAACTTCCCTTTCCACACCCTCTTAATTTTCCCATCTTCCTATCCGACCTCGGGGTTATGCAGAGTGGAGAATATTTGGAGGTCAGAGAGCAGTAACTATTGCCCTGGGTTAGTTGGTTTCAATACTTCTAAACACTTATGAGTGGCAGCGGTGGTGGTCCTATCAGTGACTAGATTTAAGTCAAGGCTTAAGGCAAGGGTCTTGTGGTTAGTTTCACTCAAAGATTCTGGTTCCATTCCTTTTCCATTTTTTTCCCTTCTCCACTTCAGCTGTTCTTTTTTTTTTTTTTTTTTTTTTACAGTCCAGGTCTTTATTTCTTTCATACACTAGGCCATGAGTTGGTATGGAATGGGCTCCAGCAGCTCAGGCTCCTTCCCATTGGTCCTAACACAGTGAGCTTCTCTGGGAGGAGTAGGCTTGCGCTTCAGCTGAACCCAGGTGCCCTTCTCCTTGGCTTCCTTTTTCTTCTGTTTGTTCTCCATCACCTGCTTCAGGAAGCTGTTCCTGCTCTTAGAGTGCTTGATGTGCTTGATCTGCACATTGATTCTCTTGGTGAGAATCTCACCCTTAACTTGCTTGTTTACTATGATGCCCACTGCATGCTGGGTGACACTGTAGACTCTTCCAGTTTTGCCATGGTAACACTTATGAGGCATTCCTTTTTGAACAGTGCCCATTCCCTCGATGTCTACAATATCACCCTTCTTATAGATTCACATGTGAGTGCCCAAAGGAACAACTCCATGTTTCCTAAAAGGCCTGGAGAACATATAGTGAGTACCATACCTCTTTCCCTTGGTGTTCACCATTCTGTCTAGTCACTGAAAGATGGCTGCTGTGGCAAAAAAAAGCTTCAGCTGTTCTTTTATCAAACTAATATTATGAAAAAGACCGAGGCTGACAGAAGTCAATGAGGATCCTCAGTGTCCAGAACTGGGAAGTTGTAGCCGAAGAAGGGCCAGGTTGGATAGATCCTGACTTACAGACAAGGCTACAGCTGTAACACATCTAAGATTTGGCCCACCTCTGCAGCTACTGGAAGGTTTTGCTGTTTGGAAAAATGGTTTAATGAGCCCTACATCCCCTCTTGGCAGACAGGAAGCTCTTGGTCTTGCCGTGCTGGCTTCATGCAATGTGGCGGCATTTTGTGAGTGTGTGTGGTCCATCCATGAGGTCTACCTCTCATTCTCAGATGCCAGCATCTGATTGCTACCCTTTTTCTATCCTGTCATAATTAGGGGTAACAGCTTTGTGAACCTTTAAGTTTTTACTGTTAGAGTTTAGAGAAGCGGGAGGGAAAGGAGGCAGAAATCACTGAGTTCTAGGCTGGTCCTATCTCTAGCTGGACTTCTGTGGTTAAACTTATAGGTCTAAAGCTGTTCTAGATAAAGAACTAGACTGATTTTTCTTTCTTGGTATTCATAACAAAGATTGAATATTTATTTATTTAGGCTTTTGGCTCAATTGTTACTTAACATAGGTCTGGAATCTTCTTAACCCAAAGAAAAACCAATGTTGGAAAGATGAGTACTACAGAGGAAGAAATGCTTTGGACAGTGACTGAAGAATAAAGAAATTGGAGATTTTTCTTGCAAATCACTCTGGAGTCTAGGGAATTGAATAGTAACAGACACAGAATAAGAGCAATGAAGAAGAGAGACCCCCTAACGAAGGGGAGGGATGCTACTGTCTTTGCCCAAGCAGAGCTCTTTCAGAAACTCTGCTTCCTCCTCTTCTCATGGTCTGTTGTGTCCATGTGGGACCCGGTAGATTTATTTTAAACCTTGGAGGAGGAAGAGAGACTTAGCACGGTCTGGGTCGAGTTATAATCCTGTGGTACAAGTTTGGACAAAGCATTTCTCAAGTGATCAACATGTCTACATGCAGTGCAGAGTAGGATCTGACCATAAGGGTAAAGCAGCAAAGAGAACAGACATGGCAGGGAGATAAAGGGAGCAAGCCTTCCCATCCCACCTTAGTCGTCCATCAGACACATGAGATAAAAGCAGTGAGTCGGTGTTCCTAGCAAAGTCTTCTTCAAGTCCTCAAAAAGCAACCTGGGTAACTGTTACCATTACAACCACACGCCAGATGTTTTCTACAGTAAAGCTAGTATTTAGCTTGCTCATGTGACCCACAATGTTAGTGACTTTTAAGTGGAGGGCATATGAGCCTAGAGAGTTTGTTTAGGGTTTTTCTGGGCAGCTGCTTTGTCTCTTCAGTGTTCTGAAGCTTCTGAGAGAAAAACCAGCTCAGGGCTGGCTTTCAGTGGATCTCTGTGCAGGTAGATGGTTCTGATCCTGCTAACCCACTGGCCTGTGAAGGATGCCCAGAAGCTGTGGGCTAAGTACTGACTGGGGCAAGGTAAAGAAGTGAGAGGCACTGCTAGAATCCTGGACTTTGGAGACATGGTTGGGTCACTTTGGAGAGGGTGAGGGTGAGGGTCTTCAGGAGCAGGACTGCACTTCTGTCTCTAAGTACCCATCTGTTCTCAGTTCATCACCATTGTCCCAGGTTGAGCTATGGCCTTGGAAGGCTCTCACCGTCTCTTCCTAGAGAGCACAGAATCATTTTGAATATAGAAAGGGGAAGAGAGCAGGGAAGGAATCCTCTCTGTTGTGTTCATGCTTTCTTCTGAACAACTTTTAGAGCTTCCTGAAGTTGGGACTGGGATTCTGTAGGTTTCTGCATTCAGATTCCGCCCCTGCCCTTTCTCATCCCACGAGGCTCTCTTTGCCAGGGTGATACAACCAGCACTCCAACAGCCCAAGCTAATTTCTCTCTTTAGTATTCTCCCCAAGTTCTAATCTACCACTTCTATGTTATTTCAGGTAACAATAGCCTTTCAGAGCATACTTTATTTTATCTACAAATTGTTATTAGTGGCTATTCCATGTAGATTGATGAGACATCAGTCATATTGGGTTGGGTCAGATGACCCAATTTTAACTTTATTGTCTCTGAAAAGATTATTTAAAAACAATAAGGTTCCAAACTGAGGTACAAGGCATAGCAAGTTAGCATGTTGTATTGGAGCAGGAGGACTAGACACAATTTAACCCATGCCACCACTGATTCTCGGCTGCACATACACATTCAAAGACTGTTAGTGGGGTGACAGTGCTAATATTTACTACTATTGATCTTACACAAGTCATATAACCTGTTTATGCCTAGCATATACTTACCATTCTAATAGTAAAAGACTATTAGTTTCCTAAACTAGTGAGGCACCTTGTAAACACCTTCTGTTTTTACCATGAGATTTGATAACTAATGTATGAAAAGTACAAGACCCCTGGTGTGTGCTTAGTAAATGGCAGTTGACTTACTAAATGAAATATGAGCTGCCTCTGGTAATGGAGCACATTTCATTTTTTCATGCAAATAAAACACTGCCCTTATGTTTGATGAAGGTCCACTGCAGCTGAGGTTGAAAGATGGGACTTGTAAAACTGCAACTTCTCTCTGAAAAAACCTTTTCTAAGAGATAAAGAGTAAATTTGGGAGAAAGGAAATGAGGTTAGCGGCCTTAGACTAAGAAGTTGTTCTGTGTTTCAGTTTTTAGCTGAAAGAGCTGTAGATCCATACACAGAGAACATTCTAGTGTCATGCCTTAGAAGTGTTCTGTTCAATATTTTTATCAGTGACCTTGATGGGTGTGAATAGATGACTTACTTGTAAATACTCAAATAGCAGGAAGCTGGACAGAAAGGTGAGCATGTTGAATAAAAGACTCAATTATAAATGGAACTTAGAAGGTAAAAGTAATAAATAGAAATGCTGGATCAGGAAATTATTACAAAGTGCATAGAATGTAGATGATGAGGCTTAGCACAGAAGCCGTCATTCCTTCATGTACATCAGAGTTACTTAGTGTTTACTAATTTATTATATATTTTTTGAGATAAGGTTTTGCTGTGTTTCAGTTTGGTGTTGAACTGAATGTATACCCCAGGTTTACTTCAAACTCATGATTCAGGATTACAGGCATGTTACCACCACAACCAGGGTGCTATATGTATAGGTGGTGGTACTTGTCTCTATTCCAACATTCAGAAGACTGAGGCAGAGGATTGTGAGTTCAAGGCCCACCTGGGATATATAGTAAGAATCTGTTTTTAAAGAACTTTCCTAACTACCTCAATCAAAACCTAAGAACAAGCAAATAAGCCAGCAAAAAAAAAAAAAAAAACTAAAATAAGCACTAAAAATAGAGATGCCAAGGCTCATTCCAAACTTTCTGAAGTGGTATCTGCTGGTGGCATTTGTTGGGTATCTAGTGTTGGCAAAATTTGAGGACCTCAAAGCTTGATAAAGGTTAGTAAGTACTGATATGAAAAGGACTGGGAACTTTCTGAGGCTCTAGGTTCAGAGAGTGTTTTTGAGAAGTATGTGTGTGTCCAGGATACAGCTGACAAATTGTTCTGAATATAACGACCTCAGCCTAGACTCTGGCTCTTTCATTTACCTATAACCGCTAAGTTCTATCACATTCCCTGTCATGCACATTGTTGTGAAGTAAATAGGCTAAATTTCTGGCACTTTTATTTGGGAAAGAAAGAAGAAAGGAACATTGTATAGATAGGTGATAAATGCCAGGTCTAGAAACTTATTTGAAAGACATAGGTAGAAGAGGCCAGTTGTTTTGGTTTCAGGAGACTTGAAATAAGGAAGGATAACTGTTCATGGATACTTGCTGAGTGGCCTCCTGGAAAGGGACTTAGAGGCATTCCATCTGCACCTATGTAGACGCTTTAAAGAAGTTATACTCCATAGCAACTACTATGTCAGTGATAGCACTGCTTACTTATTAGGGTGTTTATCAGCTGCACCTAAAGGAGTTCATCAATGTGTTCAGTGATCTGAACAGCTTTTAAAAAACGTCTACCAGGGACCCATTTTCAGTTTCATGTTAAAGCAGATGTCTGCCTGTCACAGCTCAAGGAGAGACCGCCCTTGCATTGTGGCCTGGACTCTAAAGTGACTGTGGATTTTATCAGGAGAGTGGTATCTCTAATTTTTCTTTCTTGTGTATTGTTATGAAGAAATTGATGGGCCAACCAATGTGGTCACGAATCAAGTGACAGAAGACACGGCATCTGTCTCCTGGGATCCAGTGAGGGCTGACATAGACAAGTACGTGGTGCGTTACATCTCCCCTGATGGAGAGAGTAAGGAGAAGGCAGTACCCAAGGACCAGAGCAGCACTGTTCTGACAGGCCTGAAGCCAGGAGAGGCCTACAAAGTCTTTGTGTGGGCTGAGAGGGGCAACCAGGGCAGCAAGAAAGCGGACACCAAGGCCCTTACAGGTAACGGGGGAATGGGGTTGGGTGGGCTTCTTCCAGGTGTGAGGAGGTTGCTTTGGAAGGTGAAGATGGTTACCACTTGACATCAGCTCTTTTGTTTGTGGGGTTGGATAATATTTACAAAAGCAATTTTTAAAAAAATATTTTTATACAATATATTATTTTTATTTTTTCTCTCTTCTAGTTCCTCCCAGATTCATCCATCTCACTCCCTCATTTAACTTCTTGTTCATTTTTCTATATCTCAAAAAGACCCCAAGAAAAATAATAAAATAAAACCCCAAACACTAAAAATCGAAACAAATGAAACAAATAGCTATAACAAAAAGCTCATAAAAATAAAACAAAACAAAACATGGAGTTTGTTTTGTGGTGTCTGCCTACTCCTGGGCATAGGGCCTGCTGGGAATATGATTGATATGCCAGTGACACTCCATTGGAGAAAATGGGTTTCTCTTTTCCCAGCGTGTATCAATTGCAGATAGCTTCTTGGACAGGGGGTGGGACTTTGTGTTCACTACCCTTGCTCAGTGCTGAGATTTTTGTCCCCAAGCATATTTCAATGTCATGTTCATGGGTTTTTTTCCATTTTAACTTCAGACTGATAAATGGGACTATTTAATAAAAATAATCATTCTTATTTGAGATTAAATGTCATATACACCTCTCCTGAAGTAGGGTAAAACTTTGTAATTTTTATCCATTTACTTATTTCTTTTCTATCCTCTTATTTTCTCCCCCTCAGCCCCTCCTCAATCCACTCCTCCTCTGTTTCTGTTCAGAAAGAGGCAGGCTTCCCATTGGTATCAACAAAGCATGGCATGCCAATTTGTAACAGGACTAAGAACTTCCCCTTGTACTAAGGCTGGGCAAGGCAATCTCTTATGAGCAATAGAATCTCAAGAGCAAGCCAAAGCATTAAGGACAGCCTGCCTACTCCCATTGTTAGGAGTCCCATAAGTAGACCAAGCTACACAACTGTCACATATATGTAGAGGGCTTAGGTTGGTCCCAGGCAGACTCTCTGGTTGTTGGTTCAGACTCTGTGAGTTACTATGAGGCAGGTTAGTTGTTATTGTGGGTTTTCTTACCACATCCTTGACCCTCCTGGCTCCTATTTTTATTTTTTAATAGAAACTAAAAACATTGGACAAACTATGAATTTGAATGCTCATTTTGGTTTGTAGTGGTGAAGAGGCACTTTGTATGTAGGAGCACTCTTTAAAACCATGGAAATGGTTTGCAGCCTGTATCAGCATTTGCCAATGCACTGACTCTTCACTTGAACATCCAGAAACACAAGGATCTCCAAATTACATCCACTTGTTCTGCTCAGCTCAGGCCTTCAGGTGTCCTGAGACAGACGAGGACATCACATGGCCATTCTTTGTCTTTAAACACCCCTTTGGGGATTCCCTGAACTCACAACAGTCTGACTGGTATCCACCTGCTCTTCCAGACCACTTAATAGAAAGTCAGATGAGGAGGAGTCCCTGATTGTGTCTGGTCAGTCACTGAATACAGAGAAGGAACTCCAGAGAAGTATGCATAAATAACTAGGAATATGTTTTCAGATCTTTGGCTGTTCAAATTTTAACCCCAGCACTGCCATTTCCTAGCTGAGTGACAGTGAGTCAATTTCTAGTTCATAAAATGGCTTGGGATGTCTATGTTATAGGGATATGGGGAGGGTTACATTGAGTGTCTTTGTTAGGGTTACTGTTGTTGTGACGAAACACCATGACCAAAAGCAAGTTAGGGAAGAAAAGGTTTATTCAGTTAATGCTTCCATATTACTGTTCAACATCAAAGGAAGTTAGGGCAGGAACCTGGAGACAGGAGCTGATGCAGAGGCCACAGAGAACAACTGCTTTTCACGGCTTGTTCAACTGCTTTCTTACAGAATCCAGGACTACCAACCCAGAGTGGCTCCACCCACAAAGAGCTAGACCCTCCCCCATCAATCACTAATTTAAAAAAATGCCCTACTGCCTTACATATAGCTCAGTCTTACAGAGGCGTTTTTCTCAGTTGAGGTCCCCTCTTCTCGGATGACGCTATCTGTGTCAGGTTGACATAAGACTATCCAGCACAATGAGAATATTCATATAGAGCAATCGACACACAGCAAGAGTCCTGGTTTGCCTTCTATTGCTGTGATAAAATACTGACCAAAACCGATCTGGGGAGGAGAGGGCTTGAGGAGGTAACCCCTGAAGAGAGCCTGGAAGGACAGTGAGAGAGAGCCAGTAGGCAGGGAAGCAGCATGTGTAAAGGCCTCAAGTATGAGGTTGGGCAGGTAGGTAATCTCAAGTATCCTTTATGGTAGACATGTCTGTGAGGTGTCAATCGCAAAGGATGAGGTTGAGATCTTAAAGCCAGCTCAGTATCCTAGGAGTTGGAGCCTTTATTCTTCCATGACAGATGTTGATGACACAGTCCCATCTCTGTGCTTCTTACAGTCAGTTGTCTCACAGAATTACATGTTTCACTGAGGTGGCTGCCAGGCCTGGCAAGCTGCAATGTACTGGTTGAAATGTTTTTTCTTTCTGGGAACACTCTTGAGGCTTTTAGATCAGGGTAACAAAGGCATTACTGTTTAGCAATGTACCAAATCATTCAAAGTTTTGACTCTAAGATTTGGCCTTAGATTTTAGGGAGGAAGTGATGTGCCATACCTGAAGTGTCATTACTAATAGCAGGCCATAGAAGCACTTATCATGTTGAGTTCATCTATGAGGAAGGACTTCACCTTCTCTGTAGAGGTGAAGAGACAGAAACTTACATTACACAGTTTCTCCCATGTGAGGAACCAAGAAAGCCAGAGCCGAGGCTGTGACCTAGTCTGGCAGATTTTACTAGGGTCTTTTCACTATCCCACACCTTAGTCACATTGGTTTAAAGCTCACCCAGTCCCTGGCCACAGACACAATGTTTTATGTAGAAAACACTGACAGTTTCTACTTTTAGAATGTTTTGCTTCCCAGAGCAAGTGGAGAAGATTATTGAGATATGCTTGCCTTCAGATACAAGGGGTTAGAGAACTGCAAAAGAGTGCTGTGTGATCTATGGCAAAGAAAACTGTGTATGTAAAAGCCATTCTTTAAACTCCAAAGACCCTTCCATTTATGCTATTAGTTTGGTCTGACCACTGTCCATGTAAGGCTTAACATTCTCTCAATTATAGACATAGAGCTGACACTGTTATTTTGACTATGCCTTTGGTCTTTTAGAAACTAGAGAGTAATAAGACCCACCTTCTTATTTTGTATCTTCTTCAAAGAAATTGACAGCCCAGAAAACTTGGTGACTGACCGGGTGACAGAGAATACTCTCTCTGTCTCGTGGGACCCAGTGGAGGCTGACATCGACAGGTATGTGGTAAGCTACACTTCCGTGGATGGTGAGACGAAGCAGTTCCCAGTGAGGAAGGATCAGAGCAGTACTGTCCTGACTGGCCTGAGCCCAGGTGTGGAGTACAAAGTTTACGTGTGGGCTGAGAAAGGTGACCGAGAGAGCAAGAAAGCCGATACCAAGGCTCCCACAGGTAAGCAGAGAGAGCGGGCTGTTAGAATAAGATGTGAACTTATGGATTCAAGTGTGTGTGGTACCACAGGCTGGTGTCTGGGATAAGAGGCTACAATTGGAATGATAAGATTTGTGGCACTGAGGATGGTGTGGGAGAGGGTGGAGAGACAGCTCAGTCATAGAGTACCCACTTGGGAGGGGTGGGGAGATAGCTCAGACTATAGAGTACTTGCTGCACAGTCTGAGTCTGGTCCTTAGCACCTGGGTGAAAAGCTGGATGTGGAAGTACACAATCGTAATTCCAGCACTGGAGAGGCAGACAGGTGGATCCCTGAGGCTCACGGGCCAGCCAATCCAATCAACAAGCCTCAGGTCTCAGTGAGAGAAGTACATTTGCACAGTAGTGATGCTTTTAGCAGACTCGGTGGATATGTGTAGAGGGTCTGATTATGACAATATTTGTGGCAGTATTTCCAGAGTTCTCACGGGTGAAGCAGCCCTTGATAAAATGACAAATTAGGTATCCTTACAGTGTGGCAGGTGTTTAATTGGCTGTTTTGATGTACCATATGCTACCATGAAGATATTGTTCCTTCTATGTTTTAAGGACCCAAAAGCCAAGAAAAGATACTAAGTACGTAGCTAGCCCGACTTTGAGACTCAGAAATTACATTCTTCTGTAACTCCCAGCAGGGACTTGGTGTGATAACCCCTTGCCTGCTGGCCTGGGAGCTAAAAAGCAGAATAACAGGATGTGCACCCTACTGCTTCAGTGTAACCTTTCAAACATTTTCCTTTTAGACATTGACAGCCCCAAAAACCTGGTGACTGACCAGGTAACAGAGAACACCCTCAGTGTCTCCTGGGACCCTGTTCAGGCCAACATTGACAGGTACATGGTGAGCTACACTTCTGCTGATGGCGAGACCAGGGAGGTTCCTGTGTCTAAGGAGAGAAGCAGTACTGTCCTCACAGGCCTGAGGCCGGGTGTGGAGTACAAGGTTCATGTGTGGGCCCAGAAGGGGGCCCAGGAGAGCAGGAAGGCCAACACCAAGGCCCCCACAGGTAACGGAACAAGCATTACCTCTACCATTGCTATGACACTTAGGAGATGTCTGTGTTGATTTTTTTCTCTGACCTTGGCATACAGGATGATTTCATTGATTAGAGGTGATAGTGCACCCTAGCAATTTGTATACCTCCTTCTCTCAGAATGCCCAACTCATATTGTATTTTCCGAATCGTGGTCTTTAAAGACTGATGCTTACTGTTCTCTTCTTCTACCCTGTGCTTTATTTATCATGAAGGATAAACGTTTCACTTTGGCAAGAAGCAAATAGGAAGGAAGCACAAGTAGGTGTCCTGTCAAGAGCCACACTTGTAGGTTACGAGCTACTGACAACTTTTTCTTTTTAAAAATTTCTTGCTTGTTTAAACCCTTCCAGTGAAGTTTGTTTCTGTTTCTCCCCTTTGGATGAATGTTTTATGCAGAAATAATTGCACTGTTTTGTTATCTAAGAATAAGCCAGTGTCTCGTCCCTCCAGTGTTGATTTTTTTAGTAATGAAAATGTCCATTCCCATGTAGGAGTCCATCATTCATTTGCTGTTTGCATGCTAACTGCCTGCCATAGGAAGAAGGGACATTGCTGCGTTTCTTTTCTGGTTTCCCCCTTGTACTGGAAGTCCTGTTTTTTCAGCTGGCTAAGTACAAGTTTTTCCATCCTGACCCGTTATCTTTCTTCCCTCCTAATCCCGCAGCTCAGCCCACTTCCTCTAATGGTTGGTTGACCAGGTTTGGTCAGCCCAGGATCCTAAAACTGCTCTGGCAGCATCATCTCACACCTCTAGGTGGTCCTCCAGAGCAACTCTTGACACAGTCCCTTGAGAATACTCCACACTGCTTAAATGACATCTAGTCCACAGGAATCACACATGCATCTTGTGTCCATTCAAAGAACATATAGTCTGTGTGAAATGCTGAAGCTCCTCTTGTTAGGTGTGAGAGCATTTAGCCATTTTCTCATGGATGAGGTATTTTAGTAGCTACATATTATTTTAGTGACATCAGCTTATTTCTTTCCAGGCTTTAGAAAGGGCTTCTTAATCTCATCACTTTTGATGAGAAGGACACTCCTTTGTATCAGGAGTCTCTCTCTCTCTCTCTCTCTCTCTCTCTCTCTCTCTCTCTCTCTCTCTCTCTCTCTCTCTCTCTGTATGTTGAAGGATGTTTAGTACACCCTGTGTCCTTCTTTCCTATAGCAAGCTGTGGCAATCAGAATGTCTTAGGCATGGCTCATCACCCCTACTGAGAGCTTTTGTTCTATAGCAAACACAGTAAACTCTACCCAGGGATCCTGGTGAAACAAATTCAAGTTCAAACCCCACCCAAGGAACACACAATCTTCTCAAATAATTCCATTCTCCAAGTCCTAACATGCTGGCCTTTCGAACTTCCTTAACAGTCTGGACATGGTTGATCAGCCAAGATTCCTAAAACTGTTGATCCTGCTGTACTTGTGGAAAGTAGACGTTTAGGTACCAATCTTCTTGTGGTTACGGCCTAAAGTAAAATGTGCAAATGACTTCAGAAAAATGGTTTTTCGATGAACTATTAAAAAGAAGAGAATATTATTAGTTTATTGATAAAATATATTTTCAATAACCTTCTGTTATGTAGTGAGGAGGAAAATAATCTCTTGGATTTATAAAGTGTCAGTGAGTTGATTTCATCATTAGTAATGACAGTTGAAGGTCTTGGACATCTACTCAGTGCTAAGAGCAGTCATAACATGTTATTAACTTGCATGATGTGACACTATGATGTAAAAATCTATAAGATATAAATTAATATCTCCCACCTCCTGCTTTTGTTTTCTCTATAGAAGAAGTTGAGGGAAAAGGGCTGAAATGCCCTTTATGACATTTGGAATCTTAGAAGCCATGAAACTGTAAACATTGTTCTCATTTTAGTTGACACCTAAAAAATTCCATTTTACAAATGCAGAATATACTGAAGCCGCTTGCCCAAGTAATAAAACATAGTTAATAATTAATGAAAGTAGATGCAAATGTTCAAGATTAGTCCCTGAATAGACCTGAAGTGTACACAACAGTCTGTTTATAATTGTAGAGGTGAAGAAGCAGAGCTTGCAGACAGGCAGCTGAGGCTGGCTACAACAGCTGGCTGATATCAGGCAGAGCTGGATGTGGTTCTCAGTCCACTGACTGGAACCTAAGGAGCTTCGTGCCCCTCAGCTCTCCTCTTAAGGTAACCCAGTGTCTCTGGACACAAGGTTCATTCTACTGTCCTGTGCTGCCTCCCTGAGGCTCTGAGGTCAGCTGTGGTGACAAGGTCTCTGTGAGGAAGCACTGAAAATGCACATGTGATCTGAGGGAAACCTTAAGAACTACAAAGTCTCCCAGCCCAGGCCAAATGGTCTCATTCTTTGCTTCCTGTTACTAGCATTTATTATCATTTTTTTCCTTTTAGATATTGATGGCCCCAAAAACCTGGTGACTGACCAGGTGACAGAGACCACTCTCAGTGTCTCCTGGGAGCCAGTGGAGGCTGACATCGACAGGTACATGGTGCGCTACACCTCTGCCGATGGCGAGACTAGGGAGGTTCCTGTGTCTAAGGAGAGAAGCAGTACTGTCCTCACAGGCCTGAGGCCGGGTGTGGAGTACAAGGTTGATGTGTGGGCCCAGAAGGGGGCCCAGGAGAGCAGGAAGGCCAACACCAAGGCCCCCACAGGTATGAACAGCATAGTCTGAGGATGTGACGTGTTTCATGGTAAGCCTTAGAGGTGGGGCACTTGCTCTTCCTGCTCTGGCCTTGGAAGAACTCATGACTGTGGAGAGCAGAGTGGCAGGCTGCTGTCATACCACCCATACCATCTTCACATATCCTTTACATTTAATCTAGAAATAACGATCTTACAAAGATTAATGACCATTTACATCTCCATACTATTCTTCTAATTGTGCATTTTCCTCACTGTCAATCACTGAATTATTTATCACTGAAGATAAAATGACATAAAGAAAGCATATACTTTAGGATCTAGGAGTTAAGTTCTTTAGGGAAATAGCTTTTTTCTGGGATTTTCTTGCAACAGGAGGATTTTTTTGTTCTGCTAGTGAGTAGATTCTCTTCTGAGTACAGTGTGTTCCATTTTGACAGTCCTAGATTTGCAGTCATACATAAGAGCAGTGGATAATTTTAAGGCTTTCCTGCTCTTTCATTTGCAAAGAATAGCCTTATTAAGATGTGTTTAGGTATAAAATTCAGTCTTTAAAGTATACAGCTCAGCATTTATGATTATATAGTCATACAATTGCCCAACTATTAGGAGTTTAGAAGCTTTTCATCACAATAAGGAAGGTGATATTCATTACCAGTTCTTGCCAAGCCTCATTCCCTCCCCATAGGCAGTAACTAATATCTATTTTACATTTGTCTATTCTGGACAGTTCTAATACATGAATAACACATCATGTAGAATTTTGTGATTTAATTCTTTTACCAAATATAGTTTTCAGGTTCTTTTGTATTATAACATATACCGACACTTACTTTCATTAAAATTAATGTTTGCTTGTATGGATGCACCTATTTATTTACCAGTTTGTCTGGGTGGCTTTGGTTTGTTTCCATGTTTTGACTATCATAAATAGTGATATTGGGGCAGTCATTTCTCTTAGGTAGATGTATTAAAATGGATTGTTAATTCCTTATATTTAATTTTTGAGTTCCTGCCAAACTAATCTCCAAAGTGGTTGTTGTGCCCTTTTACGTACCCACAAGTAAAATGAAGAGCACTTTTCTTCATTTTTTTCATCCTGAGAAGAGTTTATGGTGTTGGTAGAGCAGGAATCATGTTTCCATTCATAGTTATAGTCCTCAGTCTGTTGGAATACATTATTTCTGCAATTCACACTGTTAGCAGATAATTCATAGAGTTTGATTCATAAAATCTCTTAAACTATTGCTGAATCTTATCATGTGTGTCTCTAAGATATATTTTTACAGGCGAGGAGACTGAGGTTTAGTTAGCTGCCGAGATTTCTGAGGCCACTGGGTTGACACTACACCCAAATCTCTCTAATTCTGAGTGTACTACTGCTTTCACCGTATGGGGCTATTGCTTTGAGGATCCAAGTAGCTGTGGGAACAAGGTCTCTGTCCATGAGTCAACTGAAGACTCAACCCAAGCTTAATGGTGCCTGGTGTGTGTGTGTGTAGACAAAGTCTTGTTGAATAGCGTATGTTGATCTCAAATTCATAATCTCATGATTCCCTGCCTAAGCCTTCTGAGCTGACAGACTTGAGACATCACCTTCAGTTTACTGCTGGTTATTGATCAAGCTTTTTCTTTTAGATATTGATAGTCCTAAAAACCTGGTGACTGAGCAGGTGACAGAGAATACTGCCACGGTGTCCTGGGACCCAGTACAGGCTGACATTGATAGATACGTGGTGCGCTACACTTCTGCTGATGGAGAGACCAGGGAACTCCTTGTTGGGAAGGAGGAGAGGAGCACTGTCCTGACGGGCATGAGACCAGGCGTGGACTATCAGGTTGATGTGTGGGCTCAGAAGGGGACCCGGGAGAGCAGGAAGACCAGCACCAAAGCCCCCACAGGTAATGTACATTGTTCCTTGAGAATATAACTGTCATCATCCTATACATATACGAGGTCATGTTTGGGTTTCTTTCATTGCTACTGGCCCAAATCAATGATTTGGAGAGAATCAATATGGCAAAACATTGTCATACAGATTGTAGCATCTCTCAATGCCTTTGACACATCATCTTTCTCTTTTTTGAAATAATAAAAAGTGTTTAAAAATATTCAATAAATGTTACTTCTCTTCTTTATCATTTTTTAATTATTTAAAATTTTTATTTATTTTACATCCCAACCACAGTTTCCCTCTCCCTCTGCTCCTCCCATTTCCTCTCCTCTGTGTCTCCACCTCTCCTCCCCCATCCGCTCCTCCTCTGTTTTTATTCAGAAGGGTCAGGCCTCCCAAGGGTGTCAACAAAACATAACATAACAAGTTGAAGTAAGACGAGGCTCCTCCTCTTGCATTAAGGCTGAGTGAGGCAACCCAGTATGGGAAACACGTTCCCAAAAGCCAGCTCAAGTGTTAGGGACAGGCCCTGATTCCACTGCTAGGAATCTCACACATAGATCAACCTACACAACTGTCACACATATGTAGAGGGCCTATGTGTATGTATATATGTTAGGTAGAGGGCCTAGATAGGTCCTATGCAGGCTCCCAAGCTGTCAGTCCAGAGTCTATGAGCTCCTAGGAGCCCAGGTTAGTTGTTTCTGTGGGTTCCCTTATGATGATTTTGACCTTCCTGGTTCGTAAGATTCTTCCTCCCTGTCTTCACGAGAATTCCATGAACTTGGCCCAGTGCTTAGATGTGGATCTCTGAATTTGTTTCCATCAGTACCTGGATGGAAGGTTCTCTGATGACAATTAGGGTAGTCACCAATCCGATCACAGAAGGGCCAGTTCAGGTATTTTTCCATAATTGCTAGGAGTCTTAGCTGGGATCATCTCGTGGATTCCTGCGAGTTTCCCTGGCCTCAGGTTTCTCCCTGGCCCTGAAATGCCCCTACCATCAACACAGCTCTTTTATTACTTTCCCACTCCATCCTGCCTCCAACCTGCCAAACCCAACCCCTCGTGTCCCCAAGTTCACCTAGGAGATCTTTCTATTCCCCCTTCCTAGAGAAAATGGGTCCTCTTTGTTACCTAGCTTCTCTGGGGCTGTGGATTGTAAAGGATAAGTGGTTATTTTTTTACAGCAATATCCACTTATGAGTGAGTACATAACATGCTTGTTTTTCTGGATCTGGTTTACCTCACTCAGGGTTATTTTTTCTAGTTCATCCATTTGCCTGTAAATGTCATAATGTCATTTTTTTTAACAGCTGAGTAATACTTCATTGTGTAAATGTACATTTTCTTTATCCATTCTTCAGATTAAGGGGGATGTTGGTTGTTTTAAGATTCAGGCTATTATGTATAACACTGCTATGAACATAGTTGAGCAAGTGTCCTTGTAGAATGATTGAGCATCGTTTGGGTATATGCTCAAGATTGGTATAGCTGGATCTTGAGGTAGATTGATTTCACTTTTCTGAGAAACTGCTCTATAGATTTCCAAAGTGGCTGTACAAGTTTGCATTTTCTCAAGCAGTGGAGGAATATTCCCCTTACTCCACATTCTACCCAAAAAAAGCTATTTTTTGTGTTTTTGATCTTAGCCATTCTGACAGGTGTAAGATGATATCTCAGAGTCATTTCAATTTGCATCTTCCTGATTGCTAAGGACGTTGAGCAATTCTTTAAATGTATCTTGGCCATTTGAGATTCTTCTGTTGAGATAAGATCAGTACCCCATTTTAAAATTGGATTATTTGGTATTTTGATGTCTAGATTCTTGAGTTCTTTATACATTTTGGAGATCAGCCCTCTGTCAGATGCAGGGTCAGAAGATTTTCCCCATTCTTTAGGCTGTTGTTTTGCCTTATTGACAGTATTCTTTGCCTTACAGAAGCTTTTCAGTTTCAGGAGGTCCCATTTATTAATTGTTGCTCTCAATGTCTGTGCTACTAGTGTTATATTTAGGAAGTAGTTTTCTGTGCCAATGCATTCAAAGCTATTTCTCACTTTTTCTCCTATCAAATTCATTATAACTGGATTTATGTTGAGGTTTTTGATCCCCTTAGACTTGAGTTTTGTGCATGGCAATAAATATGAATCTCTATGCATTTTCTATATGCCGACATCCAGTTATGCCAGCACCATTTGTTGAAGATGCTTTCTTTCTTCCATTATATAATTTTGGCTTGTCGAAAACCAGTTGTTCATACAGACACATTGTCTCTTAGTGAGGACTTCATGTGCAGCCTTATACTACAGACTCATAGAGATTGGTGGTGAGCTGTGTATATAGTTTAGTAATATAGTCCTGTGTAGCATGAACAAGACCCTGGGTTTGATCTCCTGCATGAAAGTAGAAGGTGGAGTGTGACTTTTCCTCAGTGTTCTTCCAACTGTGTGTTCCCTTTGTGAGCAATATGAAAACATTTCTCTTAGTGAAGAGGTAGAAAAGATATATATACATATATATATATATATATATATATATATATATATGTTGGGTAAGTTCTATGAGGTAAGTACTTCATGAAAATGGCTTTCTCTGTGATCACTTTGGAATAAGGAGAAGATGTTACTTTCTTAATGGTAAAGTCCCTTCTGAGTACTGTGCTCTATTCTGAAGAACCAATGGTATTCCATAAACATTTGGTTATTAGAAGGCCTTTTTGTCTCTGCTTATACTTGGTAAGAACAGCCATATTAAGAGATATTTATGTATTAAAATTTTCCCTTTAAGATGTCCAATTCAGTGAATTTAATATGCTCACACTTCTGTAACTATTTCTGTAGCTTATTACTATGGTCTATTCTCATTACCAAAAAAAGCTGCGCTCAAGCTCACATCCATTGCCAGTCACGACCCTGCTGCTCCAACTGTTAACAACTACTATCTGTCTTTATAGACTTCTCTGTTCTGGACATTGTTTACACATGGATTTATAATCTGTGTGGCCTCTGATGAGACGCCTTTCATTTTCCAGATTTATTTGTATTGGAACATGCATCACTATGCAAAATAGAATTTCACAGCACATGTCAGCACATTCGCTTTTCAGTTTCTTAGTTGTTTGACATTTGGACTATTTTAATGTTTAAAAGTAATGATATTAGGACATGTGCATATAAATATTTTTGTGTGTATGATGCTGAGGGTCAAACCCAGGCCCTGGTACAGGCCAGGACAGTGCGTCACTATATTTCTATCTTTCAGGTTTTTTGCATACATATGCCATCACTTTTCTTAGTTATGCAACTAAGAGTAGAATTGCAGGATCAGTTAGTAATTATAACTTTAAACTATTAGGAAAAGGTTGTAATAGCATTATTTATACCTGCTAGCAGCAGATGAGGATTACTTTGGCCTCAGGGTGTTTGTGGAATTGGCAGAGCAGGAGTCAATGTCTTCATTTCACTTTTGAGAATTCCCCAATTCTATGAATTGAGTGGTTCCCACCAGTCAGATAGCTGATATTTCATGAATTTGATTTCAGAAATACTCATGCAATACTGAAGCATCTTATAGTTTATTAACCTAGGCTCACATTTACAAATGAGGAAAGTAGTCAGGTACCAGTTGCTCAGGCTGATATCAGGCAGAGCTGGATGTGGTTCTCAGTCCACTGACTAGAACCTAAGGAGCTTCCTGCCCCTCAGCTCTCCTCTTAAGGTAACCCAGTGTCTATGGACACAAGGTTCATTCTACTGTCCTGTGCTGCCTCCCTGAGGCTCTGAGGTCAGCTGTGGTGACAAGGTCTCTGTGAGGAAGCACTGAAAATGCACATGTGATCTGAGGGAAACCTTAAGAACTACAAAGTCTCCCAGCCCAGGCCAAATGGTCTCATTCTTTGCTTCCTGTTACTAGCATTTATTATCATTTTTTTCCTTTTAGATATTGATGGCCCCAAAAACCTGGTGACTGACCAGGTGACAGAGACCACTCTCAGTGTCTCCTGGGAGCCAGTGGAGGCTGACATCGACAGGTACATGGTGCGCTACACCTCTGCCGATGGCCAGACCAGGGAGGTTCCTGTGTCTAAGGAGAGAAGCAGTACTGTCCTCACAGGCCTGAGGCCGGGTGTGGAGTACAAGGTTGATGTGTGGGCCCAGAAGGGGGCCCAGGAGAGCAGGAAGGCCAACACCAAGGCCCCCACAGGTATGAACAGCATAGTCTGAGGATGTGACGTGTTTCATGGTAAGCCTTAGAGGTGGGGCACTTGCTCTTCCTGCTCTGGCCTTGGAAGAACTCATGACTGTGGAGAGCGGAGTGGCAGGCTGCTGTCATACCACCCACACTATGCTTCCATGCTATTTAACACATTAGTTCAAAGTAAGAACCTTATATTTTCCCCTTCATTTATTTTCTAAAAGTTAATGGTGATTTGATAAGGAAATCAAAATGTGTGGGGTTTTTTTGTGGTCTGTTTCTTTCTTGAAAAGAAAATATTGCTACAACTGTAAGTTGTAGACTTTGTTGAAATGAATTTCTGGCTCACTGTGGGACAAGGAGGACACTGCTTTCTTAGAAAATAAATCTTCTTGGTCACTGTGGTTTCTACTCTGATGATCCTGTGACTTATTATATACAAAATTATGCATATATATGTACATATAATTCTAAGGCTTTGCCATCTGTGTTTCTTCTTCAACAAGAACTGCTTTCTCAGGACGCATTTTCACCTAACATCCACCCTCCTGAACAGTTCAGTTCAGTAGATTTAGCACATTCTTGACACATTTACAGAATTTCACAACTACTACCACTATTACATTGACATCATCAGCAAAAGGAGCCTCATATCCGTGGCCAGAAACTTTCCATCCTTTTTCCCTGCAGCCTTATGTGGCAAGTGCTGTCCAACTCTATAGGTTTCTTTGCTCTAGACATTTCTTTTTAGATAAAAATATACTTTTGTCAATTCTTGAGAATTTCATAATGTACATGATGTGTTTTGATCATTCCCTACTCTTCCCCCAAACTCATCCCCCACTCATCACCTCCTCCCAAGTTTAGGTTGCTGTCTCTCCTCCTTCTTCTTTATAATCCACTAAGTCCTGTTTATACTGCCCACATACTCAAGGGTATGGGGCCATCCATGGTTGACCTAGGCCACACCCTTAAAGACAAGGGTCTTTAGAACCCATCAACTGTCAGTAACTCTTCGCCTGGGGGTCAGGCTGGAATGCTGACTGACTTCCTGTTGTGCAGGTCTTATGCAGGCAGCCACAGCTGATTTCATGATTATAGTGGTCTTGTCATGTCTAGAAGACACTGTTTCTGTTCAGGTCCTCTCCATCCTTCTTCCTCAATGGTCCCTAAGCCAGGGTGTATATGATATAGATGTCACATTTGTGGCTGAGCACTACACAGGCATTTATTCTTTGTACTGTGACTAGTTGTGAGTGTCTACATTAATATCTGTCCACTATACAAAGAAACTTGTTAATACATGGATTCATAACATGCGGCCTTTAGTGATTGATTTTTTTTTATTAAATAGTATTCCTTAGGATCTTCTGCACTGCAGCATGAATTCATTCTTAATTTTGTTAGTAAATATTTCACTGTATGGCTATATGACCTTTTGTTTTATCTATTTGTCATTTGTGAATATATAAATTGCTTCCTTTTCTAACTTGTGAATAATGATGGCATAGCTGTTGTGTGGTAGTTTGTTTTCAAAGACATATGCCTAGGAGTAGAATTCCTGGATCATTCTCTTATTTAGTCCTTTATTTTTCAGTATACGCTATATGCAGTATATTTGTACAGTATTTACATCATTTTTATACCCATTATGAATGAATAAATAAGGGCTTTCTTTCTCTCCTCAGGGGAAATTGTTGAGTTGATAGTACCCCCCCCCAGTTTTACAGTAAAAAACAAACAAACAAACAAACAAAAACCCAACAAGCCCTCAAATCCAGTGAAATCTTTAATTTCCTCAAGACCTATAGTTAATGAAGGTAGGATTTGAGTCATGAGGTATTCATGAAATACTGACCTATGGCCCTTAAGTTCCATATTTATAGAAAAGGAAGCTGATGCACATTTAGAACACTGAGTTGTCCAAGTTCATAGCTGATCAATGCAGAACTGGGGTGAGATTCTCTGTCTACTGACTCTAACCTAATGTATTTTCTGTCCTTCAGCTGTTCTTCTGGGGTTGGGACTAGAGTACAGCCCCTCTTCCTCTGGATATGGTGGCCATCCCATTGTCCCCTGTAGCAAGCTTTCTTGTTGGACTATCTTTGGGCCTCCAGCCTACAAGTAATGGACCACAGGTTTATTATTATTATGAAAGTTTGGCCTTAGCTTAGACTTTCCCCCAACTAGCTCTTATAACTACATTAAGCCATATTTCTTCTTATCTACATTATGCCATGTGGCTTGGTTACCTTTTCTTTGTATGGCATGTCTAACTTACTCTGAGTCTGATGGCAAAATCATGTGCCTAGATTCTTCCTCCTCTTCCCTTCTTCTCTTTTCCCAGAAGTTCTGCCTGTCTTTCTTGCCTAGCTATTGGCCATTTAGCTCTTTATTAAACCAATCAGAAGGCATCATGGGAAGAGACACATCTTTATAGTATAAACAAACATTCCACAATAGTCATGTTCTTCCTTCTGTGAGGACCCAAGAGTCCAGCTCTGGTCTCTATCTGTGAAAACTGAAAATATGCATGTGAGAAGGGACCTAAAAACAGAAAACTCAACCCAAACAAAATAACTTCAAATTTTGGTATCTGTTCTAGTATTTATTGACTAGTACTTTTTTTTTTCAGATATTGATAGTCCCAAAAACCTGGTGACTGACCAGGTAACAGAGACAACTCTCAGTGTCTCCTGGGATCCAGTACAGGCGGATATTGACAGGTATGTGGTGCGCTACACCTCTGCCGATGGAGAATCCAAAGAATTTCTGATTGGGAAGGAACAGAGGAGCACTGTCCTTACAGGCCTGAGGCCAGGCGTGGAGTACAAGGTTGAAGTGTGGGCCCAGAAAGGAGCCCGGGAGAGCAAGAAGGCCAACACCAAGGCCCCCACAGGTATGAACAGTGGAGTTTGCAGGTATGGTGGCTTCATGACAAGGTTAGGGAAAGTCAAGTTTTAATTTTTCCTCCAATACAGATGATTATTAATAAATTTTGGAAGAGCAGGACCACTTCTCCCATAATCAGCTTCACACACCATTCCTTACTTCCTTTCAACTGGTTTCCTTATGTGCTAGACTCTCCAAACAGCATCTAAACTGTTGTGTTGAATGTATGTACATTCTTCTAGCTGCATGGATATTTTTCTAGAGATGTTGTTTTTGGTTTCTTTGTAAAGGATACCAGAAAAAAAAAAAAGTACTTTAAGAGTCTAAGTTTTATGTCTGCCGTCACAGGTAAAAGTTTGCTTTTCAAAAATCTAATTTATATTTTAATTATAAAACAAGTCTGTCAGTATAAATAATAAGTCCTATGAAGTCTTTACTGTCATGCTGATAGACACAGAATTGTTTGCTCCTTTTGGTTTGCAAAGCCATGATCTTCAACTTGAATCACTACATATTGCCTGTAGCGTGCTTTGGATTTAGAACAAAGGCTTGGTATTCCTTACCACACGTATAAGAAATTAGTTTTGTCAAACTTCCCTAGATTTTCAGATTCTGGTTGGTTGGGTTTCTACTTGAATAGGGAAACATCCCTGCATGCATGAAACAGAATAAAAGACAAATAACAGTCAATGAACAAAGCCTCACCAAAATGCTGTACATGAGATGGGAAAACCATGGAAAACGAAAACTCCCACCAGTCAACGTGGCTAGCAGTCTGCAGTCTGTTAAGGGTGCATATTGATTGGTTGATGTTACCACCATCATTATCATTAGTACTTTCATTGTGTGTGTGTGTGTGTGTGTGTGTGTGTGTGTGTAAGCACACAGGCCATGACACATGTGTGGAAGTCAGAGGGTAATTTTCCAGAAGTAGTTCTTTCCTTCTCTATTTACATTGCCTTGGAGATCACACTCAGGCTGCCACACTTCTGTACAAGAGCCTCTGCTGACTGAGCCATCTTTCTAACTAAGACTTTTCCTTGTAGATATTGACAGTCCCAAAAACTTGGTGACCAATCAGGTGACAGAAAATACAGCCACCATCTCCTGGGACCCAGTGCAGGCTGATATTGACAGGTACATGGTGCGCTACACTTCTGCTGATGGCGAGACCAGGGAGATTCCAGTAAGGAAGGAGAAAAGCAGTACTGTCCTCACAGGCCTGAGACCCGGTGTGGAGTACACTGTCCAAGTGTGGGCTCAGAAGGGGGCCCGGGAGAGCAAGAAGGCCAAAACCAAAGCCCCCACAGGTAATGAATGTTCTTCATTGGGAATGTCAAACCTGTCATGGAAGATTAAACATTCTTTTCCTTTTCTTACATTGATATGAAATGGATGGTAAGGGATATGCAAACTTGGATAATAAATAGAGGTTAATCTACTACTGCTGAATGATGATGTTGGTATTTTGGGGTCTTTGACCTCAGAGAGTTGGTTGTTTTAGGCGGGCACCTTAATCCATTTCCTCAACATACAGAGAGTGCCTGTCAGAGACAAGGTAAAAATTATAAACGACAGAAGTTTTTTGGTTTATAGTTGTAGAGTCTGGAAAGGCCAAAGCAAGAGATCCAGTGTCTTGTGACCTTGGTACTGTATCATAACACACACAGACAAGTGAACAGATGTAAAACAAAGAAGGCAGAAGGTCTTGAACTTGACTAGACCTGAGCTGACTTGCCCATTCCTGTGGAATGACATTTGTCCTTCACGAGAGAAGACTGAACCATGACCTAATAATCACCTCTCATACGTTCGACTCTTTAAAACCTTACTGAGGGTTTTGATGTAAAAAAATAAAACATAAAATAAAACAATCTCTCCCCCACACACTCAAAACTTTCATTCACTTCTAAAGAGAAAGAAAGTACTGTAACAGACCCACTGCTGAGAGGTTCTACTAATGCCTTGAAACTTTTTCATAGCATATGTCCTTCAATGCTAATGTTTCCCAGACACTGAAGATTATATGAACTAATGTAAGATGGATATAAAAGTTCTAAAATGATTGGGTAAAGATCTGTTTTGAGACAAGCATTTTCATTAGAGTTGAACTAATAGAAACTGTGTGGTATGAAGTTACAAACATCACCCTGGGAAACAGGGGCCCTGTGTCCAGTATGCGGCCAACTCTTCATCACCATCTTTTAAGTGCCAGGTCTAGGGATAGAGTGATAAACAGAAAAAGGATGTTCTCTGCTCTCCTGATAAGCAGTGGGGGAGATAGGCAATAAACAGAAGGAAATGTTGTAACTGTTATCACTATTTAAGGTGATAAGCCCTCCTAAGGACATGAAATTAGGTAGGTCTGGAGAAGAGTGGGTTGGAAGGCACAGTGCGTAGATGGTGTGAGTGAGTAGTCATAGGATATGCATTGTCAGATACACTGAAGAAATGACTAAGCATGAATGGAGTTTATATAGAATAGCAGAGTGTAAGTGTGTAGCTCCCTCTGTTCGGGAGACTCAGGGTCCTTGGCTGTTGTATATCAGGCCCCCTTAGGGAATTGTATTCATTTATTTGGTAAACATACATCTGAGTACTAGCCAGTGGAAAGGGACTTTGGCAAGGGCAGGGTATAACTTGAATATTGCACACAGCAGTTTTCAGAATTCTCTCTCAGATCCAAGACACAGTGCCATGCCTCTCTTCTAGTCACCTGGGGAGTGAGGACTTCTGATGAATGGCCATGTGCTTAGTGTAACTTTGCTATACTGTCCTATTGAATTGTCCTCTACAATGGAAAAAGAAACCCCACCCATACAGTTAGTGAAATATAAGAAAAATAAATTGTTTGTTCAGCCAGACTAAACCTTTCAAATCACCACTAGCCACAGGATTAATGGCTATGTGTTGGACAATATTATGGGAAGTGGGTCAAAGATTGAGCAAAATGAGGATTTCGAGTGTCCATAAGAGAGTTGTCTATACAGATATTTAAAAAAAAAGATTTATTTTATGTACAGTGGTGTTTTGCACTGAAACTAGAGTTACAGACAGTTGTGAGCTGCCATGTGGGTGCTGGGAATTGAACCCAAGTCCTCTGGAAGAGCAGTCAGTGGTCTTAACCACTGAGCTATCTCTCCAGTGCCCCCATACAGAAATTTTTATACTAAGATATTTGGTTCAGGGCCCTGATGGAGTTGAAGGAGAGTGAGAAGTGAGTGATGCTGAGATACCTCGATCCTTCTCCAGTTGAGAAGTGCGGAGAAATGGTGTGAAGTATGAGATTTTCACTGGGCTGCTGGTGAGAACTAGAAGGACAGACCGTTTCCAGTCTGACAAACATAGAGAAGATCTGGTTCCTTCTGCTGTAATATCTTGTTTCCCTGGAAAATGGAAACTTGGGGCACTCTTACAGGCTCTCTCTCTCTCTCTCTCTCTCTCTCTCTCTCTCTCTTCCTTCCTTCCTTCCTTTCTTTGTCTTTCTGCTTACCTTTCCTTTTCTCTCTCTCCCTCTTTCTCTCAATTATTTTTTTTTTAAATAGGGCCTCACCATGTAGCGCTGGCTGTGCCTGAATCTGTGCTTTTCTTGCCTCTGAACTGTTGCGATTGCAGGATTGCATATTTGCTTTGCTCCTGTATTACACCATTATTAATTATAAAATCATACCAGTAATAATTATACGTTTATTAGCTCTCTTGAGGAAAGGTGGTGAGTACCTTTTAATGATTCTAAAGTCAGATTTTTCTAATTTTTTAAAAAAGAAATTGACAGCCCCAAGAACTTGGTGACCAATCGGGTGACAGAGAATACAGCTACCATCTCCTGGGACCCAGTGCGAGCTAACATTGACAGATACATGGTGCGCTACACCTCTGCGGATGGAGAGACCAAAGAGGTTCCAGTGTCAAAGGATCAGAGTAGTACTGTCCTGACAGGTCTGAAGCCAGGCATGGCATATACCATCCATGTGTGGGCCCAGAAGGGGACCCGGGAGAGCAAGAAGGCTGATACTCAGGCCCTAACAGGTACCGTGACGTTTCACTCTGGGCAAGAGTGAATCTTTGTCTATAAATAGGGTGAGGAGGGGATCAGGGGGAGATGATTGCTTCAACTGGACATGTTTTCTAAAGTGGTTCTCTGTTGATTGTGTTTATGTGTTCACATGTTCATGTGTATGTATGAATGTGTGCGTGGGGAGATGATTGCTTCAACTGGACATGTTTTCTAAAGTGGTTCTCTGTTGACTGTGTTTATGTGTTCACATGTTCATGTGTACGTATGAATGTGTGCGTGGATGTCAGAGGTTGACATAGGGTGCCAATTGCTCTCCACATTATTTTTTGAGATGCTCTTGATGTGGGAACATTCTTTAATAAAAGAACTATCTTGGCCTATGGCAGGCATTTAACTCCTATTACATGGTCTCTCTTTGACTTGGCGAGGCTGTCTGGTCAGTAAATCTCAAGGGATCTCCTTGTCTCTACCTCCTCTGCCCTGAGATTATGGCCATGTGCTGTTGTCCCCGGCTTTTCATATAGGTAGTGGATGCTCATGTGTGCATGGGGAGCACTTTACCCACAGAGCCTTTTCTTCAGCCCCATAGTTACCTGTCTCAGGTTCTACTTTGTCAGGTCAGGTAGGATGGAGAGCCCAAGGCATGATGATTGTGTAGGTTATTCTCCCTCAGGCCTGTCTGCTGAGCCCAGATGCCAGGATCTCTGTCCCTGCTTTGTATTAGAAATGAGGTTGGGTCTCAGTTGCTGTTGGGAGAAGAACGAAGCAGAAAGTTCTAGTTTCATCTTTCAAGGTGGAGATGGAGGTGATCTGTGGGTGGCCAAAGGTGCCTGTCTGCATGTGAATGTGTGTGACTGGGCCTCTGGTCATAGATGAGCATTATGGAAATGGGCCTCCATGACTCCTAAAGCCTGTGATCCTTCAGGCATTCTGAAAAAGGTCCATTTACCTCCTCTATGGTCAGTAGAGTTACCCTAACCTTCTTGATGGCTTTTATTAGTTAAAATTAGCTAGCATTAACCCCCCACACACATTAAAATATATGAACAAAAAAAAATTGCATTAGAGAACCATGTAAAATAAAACCCCAAAACAGACCCCAAATTACCCTTTTCTCTTGCCCCAGGCTCCCTGGACTCCTGTGTAGTACTTCAAAAGCAATAAATGGCTGCTCTTCTCTTCCTCCATCTCCTCCATCACTCTCTTCTTTCCTATTTATTCGTCTTCCTCCTTCTGTTTACTTCCCTCAATTAAAACAATTATGTTTCTTTCTCCTCCTCCCTCCTTGTCACCCCCTCTTTTCTCTCTCTCTCTGTCTTTCTCCTCCGCCATGTATATGCACATGAGCATCCACAGCACATGTCAGAGAACAACTCACTGGAGCTGGTTCTCTTCTTCCTTCATGTAGGTTCCGGGATTGAACTCAGGTCCTTAGGCTTGGTGGTAAGCGCCTCCTGGCAGAGCTCCTTGCCAGCTTCACTTTTTGCAATTTTAAAGACAATAATAAAATTTTTATCTTCCTACTTTATAGAAGTCAAACCTCTCAAGTCCACAGTCAGGGGACAGTTGTGAATCAAAGAGGAGGCAGAAACTACCTTAAAATATTTAAATAGCTGTTCCCTGCTTTGATTCTGAAGGAATTTCAGTTTCTCTGTGTGATGGATAAAGTATGATCCATGCCAGATGCTGTGCTTTAGAAAAATCAAACCAAGATGATATTACATAGACTCAAAATTTGTCAAAACAACCTAATTCAAAACAACAGCTGTCTGATTCCTATTAAAATAATGCAATTCAGTTCTCAGCTGAAATGCTACTGGGCAGTAAATAGCCTGGAGATGTCTTTTTGGGAAGTTCTAAATTAAAATCGCCTTTTATGATTTTTTTTCAAAATGGAAATTTCCATTCATATCTTGTTTGCTTAAAAAATATGAACATTCTAACCAGCTTTGGTGGGAATTAATATTTTTGCTGAGCTTTTGTTTCCCTGGTCCTCATATACATGTTCATATACCTGTGCATGCCCTCTGGTGCATGCTCACATACAGTACATGCCTCTGGTGCATGCTCACATACTTGTGCATGCCCTCTAGTGTATGGTCACATAGCTGTATGCCCTCTGGTACATGCTCACACACCTGTGCATGACCTCTGGTGCATGCTCACACACCTGTGCATGACCTCTGGTGCATGTTCACATACAGTACATGCCTCTGATACATGCTCACATACTTGTGCATGCCTTCTGGTGCATGTTCACATAACTCTATGCCCTCTGGTACATGCTCACACACCTGTACATGCCTCTGGTACATGCTCACACACCTGTGCATGCCCCTGGTGCATGTTCACATACAGTACATGCCTCTGATACATACTCACATACTTGTGCATGCCTTCTGGTGCATGTTCACATAACTCTATGCCCTCTGGTACATGCTCACACACCTGTGCATGCCCTCTAGTGTATGCTCACATAACTGTATGCCCTCTGGTACATGCTCACACACCTGTGCATGCCTCTGGTACATGCTTACTTACTTGTACATGCCCTCTAGTGTATGCTCACATAACTGTATGCCCTCTGGTACATGCTCACACACCTGTGCATGCCTCTGGTGCATGTTTACATACTTGTGCATACCCTCTGGAAAAATAAAAGCTCTTCTTTGTGCAGACCCTTTCTAGTTAACAATCCTCCTACCTCTCTTTCTGAGACAGAATATCACTCTATAGTCCAGGAGGTCCTCTGGCCTCAAGCTCTCTGCAATCCTCCTGGATCAGCCTCTTTAGTACTGGGATGATAAGTGTGTGATCATACCCAGTTTCTCTCTGTTTTAACATATAAACACTATTTCTTATTTCTGAACTCAGTATGTAATGAAGGTCACACACTTAAATATTTAAGAAATACAATTTTGTATTTCTATACTAACCTTATTTTATCCTAAGTCCTTTTATACATTATTGTTCTTAATCTCAGCATGTAAGTTTGGGGGATTTCTCAGTGTTGGACATTAGAAGCACATTAGCTTTTCACTGCCTCTCCAGACAGTGTCTTCCAGGCAATCCCTAGGGTTTTTGTGCAGGGTCCTTTCTGACCTTAGGCTCTCATCCTTCCAAACTACACAGGAAGCTCTGCTATCACCGAGAATACATGTGCCAAATTGCACTGTTCATATTTACCACTCTGGGAATCTTCTGGGGAACCAAGTCCTCAGGTTCCTCCCTCTAGAGACTACTCAAAGCCATATCCTAAATCTTCTTGACTTCTACAGATCTAGACTTTTAGAAGCAAAGGCTAGGAAGGTTCTGAGCAAGATCAGGACTACCAACTGCTTAAAGGCAGAGAGAACAATGGGAAAATACATAGAAAGTAAAAACAGATCACTTAAAAGTACGCATACTTTAGAAACAACTATTACCTGGCTTTTCATTTACAGAGATTGACCCTCCCAAAAATCTTCGTCCATTTGGTGTAACGCATTATGGTGGGGTATTGACCTGGATGCCCCCCTCTGCTCAAATTGATGGCTACATTTTGACCTACCAGTTCCCAAATGGCACAGTGAAGGTATGAGGATTTCTTGTATTTCTCTTGGTGGCTTCTCTTCACAGCCCCCCTGTAGAACACATCCATGTGACTTATTGAACCCTCATCGCTCTGTGATGTGATTTGTGAATACTGTGTTCTCATTGTAAGGACTAACCT
>PVIH01001056.1:218475-265838 GCA_004025045.1 Sigmodon hispidus
CCCTGCCCCTCCTCCTCCTCATGCCCCTCCCCCTCTTCCTCATGCCCCTCCCCCTCCTCCTGATCCTCCTGCTCCCCTTTCTTCTCCCTCTGCCCTTTAACAATTGTTCTGCTTTAATAAGTCTAAGTTCCAGGAGGACTGAGAATATTTTGTCTATTTTGTTTATTTTTGTACTTAAAGCATTTAGGATCGTGCTTAGCATGCAGGTGGTGTGAATATTTTATTTTATTTTTGGTGATAGTGAGGATTTTGACTCAGGGCTTTGTATGTGTTAGGCAAGAGCTCTACCCCTGTCCCTAGCTCTTTTTAATATTTTTATTTTGAGACAAGGTCTTCCTAAATTGCTGAGGCTAACTTCAAACTTGAACTTTCCCTGCTTCAGTGTTGAAAGCAGCTAAGAGCCAATAAATATTCACTGAATAAATGACCTGAATAAATTCACTGAATAGATGACCATTATTTCAAGGGCCAGCCTTCTACAGGAATCTTTGAAATCCAGAAAAGTTTCCAAACTTGTCCAGTAGAAAATTGTCATTATCTCTCTTTGGCAATAATAAACAGGTAAATAAGAAATAAGAAGAGGGAAACAAGACCATTTGATTTATTCAGTGAGTGTCTCTGACTGTCCTGCTTGGAGAGTTGGTCCAATGTTTGTAGAGTGAGCTAGACATATTCAGGAGGATCTCTTAATATACCAAGTGCTTCTGTGTCTCACAGATATGATGACCAGTTTTGCCTTCTTTTAAAGAACTTTTTCTTAGTCTAGCATTTTCAATCCTCTGCTGATAACCCTGGCTACAGTCAATGTCTCAAAAAAATATCTAAAGGTGCAGATCTCTAGGCGAGCTGGCTGGTCCAGCAGTGGTGGCCATGCATGACCTTGGCTCTCAGCCCACCCTTCTAGTAAGGCCGACTCTCCATGGCATGGCCTTTCAGGAAAGCAACTGAGACTTTCTGGGATTCTGGACTGCCATTGAGCATTTGGAGAGCTCTGAAGTCATGTTAGTAAATGCTGTTGATGCTCAGGTTGCTGGGAAGAGAAGCTGAATTGCCTTCTGCCTGTTCCTTTCTTTGTTTGTAGGAAGTGCAGCTCCAAAGAGGCCAGCAGAGGTATGAATTGCAAGACTTAGAACAGGGTATCACCTACCCTATTTCCTTGGTTGCCTTTAAGGGTGATCGCCGAAGCCGGAGTGTATCCACCACCCTTTCTACAGGTAATATAAAATCCAGCCTTTCAAATGACAATAAATAGAAGCAGGCATTGGAGAGGCCTGGGAGGAACATGGAATTATGGAGAAATAAAAATGGGGTTATGGGTTCCAAACACCTCTACCCCTAGTGAAGAGACTAAAGAGGGCGACCGTAGGAGAGCTGACTGAGGACACTGAGTGACACAGACTCAACTTAGAGGTGCATTTGAAGAACTGACGGAAGCAGAGGAAGTGAGAAAATTAGTATGTAAGCCAAGAACTGGAAGAAGCAAAACAGTGTAGGATGCTCTGAAATAATTTCTGAATAAATGCTGCGCCGCCTCCCCTCCCCTTCCCTTCTAACAACGCTGTCTCTCTGTTTGCGCTCAGTGGACGCCCGTTTTCCACACCCCTCAGACTGCAGTCAGGTTCAGCAGAACACCAACGCTGCCAGTGGCCTCTACACAATCTACCTAAATGGAGATGCCAGCCGACCGATGCAGGTGTACTGTGACATGGACACGGACGGTGGTGGCTGGATTGTAAGTTCTAATGGTGCCCAGAGGAGCTCTGTGGAATACCTTCTTTCTTAACCTGGGGAGATGGTCAGGGCTGCCCCATGGAGGTTCTTTTTCTTCTCTGCCCATGGGTTCTTTTTCTTCTCTTAATGGTTGCAGTTGTTTGGAGAGAGATCTTATTCCATTGTAAGGAGAGGATTTAAAGCTTAACACTATTCACAAAACAGGTTTGGTTAAACGAAAGCTAAGGATTATAAGTTTATCGTCTTATAATAATGCCCAGTATGTATATTATTCCTATATTCTACCCTCTTCAAAGCACTTCAGAAAACGAGACCTTCACTCGATGCTCTAGTGTGGGAGGGTTACTATTTTTTTGTTACAAAGACAGAAGCTGAAGCTTATGAAGAAAGATCTAGTTGAGTCAGTCACGCATGTCATTGACATTGCAAGAACCACATTCCAAGAGTCATGTCTGCTAGATCCTTGGTCTTACTGATGGCTCACCATAGGTCAACCAAGATGTAAATTCATCACCTATTTTGATGGGTCAGTCCTCTGAACTGGGACTGGGTTTGGGGTCTGGACTTTGGCTCTGTAGGACCGAAACACAATTCTAGGGCTTTGAATTGAAATATGGAGGCCAGAGTCAGGGAAGTCTGGACTATGTCTAGCTGTCCCAGTCTATCAGGAGGCTTTTGTCCTTTGGGCCATTGTCTGCTTATACTACAGTACTTTCATTGCCTGTTGATTTAGTTCTATTATGAACCTTTGGATATTGCAAGTAGATCATTCTTTCTCCCTCACTTGGCTTTTCTGTGTCTGAACCGATGGAGGCTCGTATATTCTCAAACGATAGGCAGCCTTCACCCGCTGTGCATTGCTACCTATTGTGGGAAAAGAGAATGCTTGGTCTCATAATGCCCAACTGTGTTCTTTTACACATTTTCTCAGGGCTCTGGGAAGCCAGATGTTTGAGCAGCCACAGGTGAAATGATATCATCTGGTGAGCAGCGATGAAGAAAACACAGTGGCAAAGAATAGTTGAAAGTCTATTTCATCCAACAATTGGGTGAATGGCAGAAATGCTTGATTTATAAAATGACACAACAGATTGTAACATGGGAGGTCTCTCACCTGAGCAGGCCCATAGACCTGTGCCTGCTGCTTTTCATCAGCACCATTGTAACTTGAAGCATGCTTGCTCCAGCCTACAGCCCAATTTCCTGCCATTGTGCCTATAATTGACCATTGGCAGGGTGTCTGCACTGTTTAGTGTGGCCCTTTTGAAAGCCAAGTCCAAGTTTATACAGGAAAGGAAACAATTATCTAAGGCAAGAGAGAGAAAAAGAGAGAGAGAGAGAGAGAGAGAGAGAGAGAGAGAGAGAGAGAGAGAGAGAGAGAGAGAGAGAGAGAGAGATTGGGATTTGTCTCTCTGCACGATCCATGAACTATTGCATAGATATTTAGAAAAGTGCCTACTATGTGTCTGTGTCAGACACTGTTTCATGGACTAATGACCCAGCAATGAACAAACCAGATATGCTTGACTTCAAGGAACATACCTTTTGCATGCCCATGCAAACGAGTCTTACACTCAAACACAGCTATAGGACCACGGACTCTACTCAGTTCGTGTTTTATTTGGTTTCTGTGTTTTATTTATTGTTCAATGGTCTTCTGCCCCTAAAAGATGACCCAGGCTTCTTTTGAGCTTTGAAAACCCTTTTATGGAAGTTGTTCTTAGTAGCAGGCAGCGGGAACCTAATTCAATGAACAGGCAGAAGGACTTTGCCCTGAGGCAACCCAGGCTGCCAGGAGGAGTCTGGGAAGAACATCAGGGAACACTTAAAACGTCTCCAATCTTTCCATCCTGGAGCCTAAGCGTGCACCAGAGGCCATTCCACAGGCATTTAAGTGCATTCTGACTTTCCCCTCCTGATTTAGTCATTCAAGACAGTGAGCAATGTCTCCAGCACAATGACAGTGCTGGATTATAGAGTTCTCTCAAGACTTATTTTCTTTTACTATTCTTATGTAGCTCATTACAGAGCATTTTAATCTCTGAATAGATAGAAAGGGTCAAATCAAAGCCATCTGATCGAGATGTATAAGTTATCTGTGTGGCCAGTATACTGAAATATGATAGAATAAAATGTAAACTAACGGTTACTGAAATACAACAATTTATTGTTATCTGTTTGTGCCAGCCTCTGCTGTCTCATCATTTGATGACCTTACTGAAGCCTCCACTTAAGCTATTAGGTGATGGGGGCTTGATCTGATGGTTTAGAGAAGTGAAGCCTAAGCATTGGTTGGTAAAATGATGGCTCAGCATGTGTGCAGCCCCAGAACTGCTCGCTGGCACCACAGAAAACTGGACGAGATGGTCCATGACTGCAATGCTAGCCTGAGAGGCAGAGGCAAAGGGAGTGTGATTAGAAGGTCAAAATCATCCTTGGCTACAAGTGTGTTTGAGACCAGCCTAGGCTTTGAGACCTTGTGTTTGAGGGGGAAAATGAAGCTAGCTAACTTAAAATGAAATTAGCCAACTTAGCCAAGAGTACATTGAGTAAGTGTGGAGACTCCAAAATCAGCTTCCTTGCACATACTGGGACATTATTAAAAACAAAACAAAAAATCCAAAACCACTCACGAATTGAAGATAGCGACATTGGTATTGCATCTCCCTTTAGAAGGGCAGGCTCACATACACTTCAAGCCTTGTAGTGGGGATGCTATGCGCACAGTGGATAGACATATAAGGAAGTGTCAGTACCACATCCAGCCTAGGGTTCAGCTGTCTGTGATACAGGAAGAATCTGAGAATGGGGTTGACACAGGTTCCTCACCAGGAACCAAGTCTTCCAAGTCTTCAGAAATGCTACTGAAGCTATAAACCTAAAAATGGGACTGTGTGTTACCCTTATTTGAGCCACCAAATGATTGTGGGAATATGGCTAATTTTCTGAGCTTTGCCATCTGGGAAATGGCATCGTTACTTTTTTCCCAGAGCCAACATTCAATGGATGTCCAGTAAATGGTTTAAATGGTTGCTATATAAGTAAGTGAATGAAGAATGAAAGAAGCCAAAAAAAAAAGAATAGGGAATCTTAAATGAATGGGCAATTGAGAAGAGGAGAATAAAAACAGCTGTGTTGATTAATAGTGTTAATATGTATGTAATGTCTTGCTGTGGTTTCCTCCCCCTAAATTCTGCTCATCAGCTCTTTCCCACTCATAGGACATATTTGGAAGACACATACCATCTCATCTAGATTTCCCAGAAATGTTGAGGTAGACTTCTGTTTCCCACTAGAATCTCTGCTTTACAGTGAGCTGGCTGAGATCAGAAACCAAAATGACGACTGACTCACTATCTCCTTGGCAGGAAGTGTCTGTGGCTGACTTGGAGCCTGGAATATTCTCTTTCCATGAGTGTCTTTGTTCAGCACCTCCTAGACCACAAAACTGTACTGGCATTATACAGAGGGAATTAGTTAATGTGAGTGCCCATGTGGGACGTAGCAGGGTTAGGATTCTCTTTTCTTACTCTTTCCTAGAGAAAAATGCAAAGATCACGCAAGCATTAGGTTTACTTTATCAAATTTAAGATCACAGATAGTAGACTTTTGTGTTGCAACTTCTTCATTTAGATGAGTACGAGGAGCAAGTAAGTAGAGACATAATTTGAGTCTTTGGTAAGTGGTTGCTAATTATTACTGAGTAGGCTAAGATGGCTTTTAGCTTGGCTCTCAAGTTCAAGTGGAATAATATGCATTACCACTTTCAGTTATGTGTGCAGGTGTGTTTGGGTTTAGGGACTTTTCATACAAAGGAGTCTGATTTACTCCAAGGGGAACTGACCTTCCTTTTCTGAATAGAGATCTTTATGTAAAGAAATAAACCCAGATCAGCCTCCATTTCCTCATTTCCCATTCACTCCTCAGCCCATCTCAGGCTGGCTTCTTGTCTCTCTAACACAGCCCTTGCTGACGTAGCTTGTGATTTCCATGTCACTAAATCCCAGAGAGTTTTGACTTTACACTTCTTTACCTCTTATCAGTATTGGACACTGTTGGCCATTATTTCTCTTTGTGGCTTTTGTGATTACACATTTTTCTAGTTTTCTTTGTGTTCCTAGTTGCTTCTTCTTTCCTTAATGAAATCACCCATGCCTATGAGCAAATGGGAGGTCTCTCTTTATTCTGACCTTCTTCCTGGATGGCAGAATCTTCCCCTGGGCCTTCATTTCCCCTAGGTCTCTAACATCATTAGGACAGATTGGTTGTGCTGCAGTGACAAACCAGTCTGCCGTCCTCATGTTCTAATATGTGAGCTGTTTTGCTCACGTGTGCGATCTTTCTGTAGGTTTGGCAGTCACCACTCAGAGCAGTGACTACTTCCATTTTGTGGCTGGGCCATCTCAATATGTGGCTTCTACCATGGGGTTTGGCATTGGAAGTCAGCGTGGAGAACTCCACCTACTCTGTCCTCTTAACAGTCTTTGGTTAGAAGAGATGAATAATACCCAGTTCTGCAATCAAAATTCCCATAGCAGAGGAGGCCTTGAAATGGGATGGTATGGTTTATCGAGTCTTCAGAATGTGGACTGGAATTCTAATAACTGATCAGCTCATGTGGTGGGGGAGCTCTCAGCACTGACCCTCTTCTTCCAGTTCCACATCTCTCTTTCACCACGCCTGTCAAGTTTTCCCTCTGCCCATTTCCCAGCCTCCTCACCCATTCTTGCCTAAGGAACACCCAGAAACACCAGCTGTCCAGTCTTCCTTTCTCTTCCCAGTGTTCTGGTCTACCCTGCAGCCCTTAAGTACTGCTCCAGGGACTGTGATTAACTCTTGCTTAGTCCTGCTGCATCTTCCCTCACAGATCTTATCTCTGTTTTAATTGAATTCTTATTTGATTATTTAATTTATGTCTATCTTATGTGTTGAATTATTTGATCCATCTGAACAGGTTCCATGTCTGTCTCATTCATTTTGCCCATCATCCTGCCTGGTTTCTACTATGTAGTCGATGCTTGATAAATATTTGTTAAGTGAACTTTTGTTGTTCCATAAATACTAAATACTAGTGAATTAAAATAATTCCTCCTTTCAAACTATTTAAGTGTGAGATAAAAGACAGCATATAAACATATCATGCTCCAATTGAGTCGAATACTTAAAGGTTATATGCCAGAGACAGCAAAGATCTGGAATGTTCTGTTCTACACAGCCAACTATTTGTAATATATTATTGGTTCTCTCAAGTTTTTCTGTGCTCTATGATTGAAATTTCTTGAGGACAGGAACGTTTCCTGTTAGGTACTATACATTTTCATACCTGGAATACATATTTTACCTTAAATTCTTATTAATGTAACAGTAGAGTCAATATATTGAGATATAAATAAAATTTGTTTCTAAAAATGAAGGTGAACCATTTTAGGAAATCAGTATATATGCAGGTTCATAGATTCCTCTTGACTCCCAGAACCACCTGGAAAACATAACTACCATTTTTCTACCCTTATGTCTGTTCAATAGCAGAGCAAAACATTCATTTCCTTTTTCAGGTCTTCCAGAGACGGAACACTGGGCAGCTGGATTTCTTCAAGCGCTGGCGGAGTTATGTAGAGGGTTTTGGAGACCCCATGAAGGAGTTCTGGCTTGGTATGATCTCTGAGAATCAGGAAGGTGGGGTTGTGGGAAGGTAACATCCCTCTTGATGATCTGGTTAGGCTGTTTGAGGAAGCTATCCATTTTTAAGGAGTAGTCCAAGGGATAGGGACACTGTGTGGTGTGGCTGTGCTGATGGGAAGGCTCTTGCATACTAGGGATAGGTAAAGAGATAAAATGTCTGGAAGTGGCATTTATGCTATATCTAAGCTTGACAGAATCTTTCCAGAGCCTACATTCCATATTACCGCAGTAGAAAAACAGCTGATTGATTTGGATCCTCAATTATTGTTAAGATGATATGCTAACAGTTTCTGTAATTTTGCTAGTGCAGCCAGACATTATAGGCAGTAGATTTGCCCAATTCCCCTCCATTCTCTTTTGGAGCAGATATTCACAGAGAATTAAATAGCCAATAACCAGGAAATATGAAATTAAAAATATTGAATCTGGATAGTCAGTTTCTAGTAGAGTAGGTGATGCTTGTGCTTTGCTTGGTACAGTCTCCTTTGAGTTCTGAGGGTCAGTAGCTCATCTGTTCTTCTACTTGTGAGATGTGTAGACAGACAGTTGGATCCAGGGAGTACTATACACCGTCTCTTACATAATGGCATTCCATGAAGTCAACAGCATTGCCATACTAAGTAACAGAATGGGAATGTCAGCACCCCAGGAGAAAGTGTTGGGAAAGCCCTTTATTAACAGAGAAGATAAATACTGAGATGACCTTTGGCTCTGAATGTCTCAGATGCAGATAGCGAGAGCTATCACACTCATGAGTTGATTGGTCATCAGAAATCTCCATTCTATGCTTTTAGGACTTGATAAATTGCACAATCTCACCACTGGCACTACTACTCGATATGAGGTGAGGGCAGACTTACAGACTTTCAACGAATCCGCCTACGCAGTGTATGATTTCTTCCAAGTGGCGTCCAGCAAAGAACGGTACAAGCTGTCAGTTGGGAAATACAGAGGCACTGCAGGTAAGGGGCTCTCTCTCTTTGCCAGTCTCTTGCTCCTCTTGTCTGAGTATTGGTTTGCCATGTTCCATGGATGTGGATTATGGGATACTGGCATGTAGCAGTTGGTTGTCCTCAGTAACAATAGAAGTCATGCTCTCTGAAGGCGCTGGAGGGTAAAGGAAGTAAAAACATTCTTTAACCATAAAACCAGAAGTTTTATAGGTTGCCCCCTAGGCTTTTTGAACAATTTCATTTTGCCTTTCAGTGGATTTCCACATGCAGTGTGACTGTTATATTTGTTTATATAACAGTGTGTGTATTATTTCAACATTTTGCTATGAATTAAGACAGAAAAATAAAAGTGCTGAGTCCAGCAGTAAGAACTTTAAGTCTCATTAGCTTACACAAAAGGACAACACAAAAAATGAGTAGTTTAGCCCAAAGCAGGGACTCTTAGCTTCCATTAGTTGCTCACTGGATTTTGGCCAATGAGTGGTGTGTTAAGTTCTATAGGGAAAGGAACACAATTATGAAGCATGAATGAAATACTGGAGTTATACTGACAAATATTTTAAGAGATGGTGTAGTTGTGGTTGTTGCTTTAATACTGATATATTTTTTAAAGATTTATTTATTTATTGATTGATTGATTATACAGTATACAGAAGAGGGCACCAGATATCATCATAGATGGTTGTGAGCCACCATGTAGATGCTGGGAATTGAACTCAGGACCTCTGGAAGAACAGCCAGTGCTCCCAACCTCTGAGCCATCTCTCCAGCCCCTAATACCGATAATTTTTTTAAGTGATATTTAGGCCTTTACAGCTAAGTTTGTCCTCTGCCTTTTGGTTCCCACTTTGCTATAACCACAGAGGAATGTGTTACCTGCCAAGTTGTCGGACTGCATAGGACACAGTCTCTTGTCTCTAAAGCACATGGAAAGAGGAGAATAAAAGCACAAAGTATCTTTTACAGACCAAGTGGTATGGAAAATAAAGAGCCCAGGAGTGGAGATGGCAAGTACATCCAGGACCTGAGTGGGCAGGGCACTTCCTGTAGGAGGGGATGGAGTTGGCTCAGACAGAAGGAGGAAACAAAGGGGTTCACCATATCTGAACCCAGGGAGAATAGAGTACTAAAGCAAGGCAAGGAGAGAGCGGGCTGTGGACTCTGGAAGCTTTGTAAGGCATCTCAAAACTGTGTCCTCGAGGGATCTCGGAGGTCAGGGGCCACCATCTGAAGTGGTCAACTATGAATAGAAAGTTCCTTTGAGTTTTATAATTTCATTTCTTAAAATGATAATATGAATTTTGCTCTTGTTTCTTAGTAACTAGCATCCAGCCAGGTACCAAGCTGGTGAATTAAAAAAAAAAAAAAATTCAAAGCTGGAAGGTGGTGGCATAGGCCTTGTAATCCCAGCATTTTGGAAGCAGAGACAGTCAGATGTCTGTGAGTTCCAGACAGGCTCCAAAGCTGCACAGAGAAACCCTGTCTCCAAAAACAAAAACAAAATAAAAAAAAAAAAAAAAAACAAAAAGAAAGAAAGAAAAGAAAAGAAAATTCTAGCAGGATTTCTCTGTCTAATCTCATGAGTATAATATATTAATAGAAATAAATCCTGAGTTTGGTGACGTGGTAGTGTGGGAGCAGGTGGGTACCTTATCACCAAGGAGTTTGCTCTTGGTCACGTTTGAATTGTCCAAGGAATCTAAGCAGGGATCAAATGGGAGAGACTTGTTCCTGGGAGAAATAATTCCAGAAGAAAGCATTATAGCTACAAAGGCCACTCTGCTTTGGACTCATCTCTTCCTTCCTAAGACAATCTGCATCTCTCTGGGCTAGAAATGGGCTGCACTGAATGCACTTTAAGTGGAATATAACACATGGGAGTGAATCTCTGAAAGTCAGGCTATTGGAGAAGTAAGTTGAAGAAGTCAACATATTCTAAACTAATTGGCTCTCCCCCAGGAACATTATTTGCATTTTAACTCCAAGGAGGGGATAGTTTCTGTTCTAAAGTTGCTCAGGCCAATGAGGCCAAGCAGTAAGGATTTTTATTTTTATTTATTTATTTTTTTTTTTGCTTTTAATTCAAGGAGAAAAGGCAGCTTAAATACAACTGGGAAACACACATGGACCTTTGTTCATGTAATTATCAGGCCAGTTACAGAATAATTTGAATAATCATAATTATTATTTTTTTTAAAGACAGGCTCTTATTATGTATCCCAGGCTAGCATACAATTTGTAATCTTTCTGCCTTTGCCTCTTGAGTGCTGAGATTAAAGCATATGCTACCATACATGGTGATCATAATAATTTAATACTAAAATAATTTAAACTCACTATGTTGGAGGACTGAGCACATTACCTAACTCTTATCTCAAAATAAGGTCAGATGGAATTCCTGATGATTTCTTTTGGCCCCTCCCATCATTTGGAATAATATAGGACTTGCAGGCCAGTCTTCAGTTCCCTGAGTGGGCTTCTCCTGCTCGGATCCATTTCCTGTCTATCTGGCTATTCTGCACAATTTCAGCCTTTGCTTTTCTGGTTAGAGTCCCAGGTTTTACACACCTCACCCCCCACCCTCTCTTCGGAGCCCCTTGGTTGAAACTTTATTCAAATCCATCTTTTCAGTTTGTCCCTTTCTTTTCCTTTCTTGGACCATTAAACTTTGCCTTTTCTGAGCCTAGTTAACATAATCCAGCAAATGAGCTGATGCTAATGGAAAGGGAGTCAACATATTCTTAAATTAATGTGATTCTCCTCCCAGGTACCCTATTTGCATTTTAACTGTGACTAGGGGATAATTCCCATTCTAGGGTTGTTCAGGCCAACAGGGCCAGTTAGCGGAGGATGTCTTTTAAAATAAGAAGCCTTGAGAGACTCCCAAATCACATAGCATTTAGGCAGCCATCTAGTCTACCTGTGTGTACCATCAGCCCTATCTTTATGTTCTGTGTTACGATGGTGGGGTCAGTGGCATTTTAGCTTTCCTTGAATACGCTTTGAGGTTCAGATGAGGCTTTTAAAATTTAGGAAGCTTCTGGCTACTCATGCCCTAAATGATGAAGTACAGTGTAGAGGACAGACGTTCAAGTGTGAAGGAATGGTCTCACTATCTCTGTGTGCAGGACTTTCCCTGTGTCTAACCTCATTAGTGCTTTTATTACAGCAGAGATGCACAGCCTTGGTGCAACTCAGATTGTCCAGCTGGGCTCATGGCTTCTGACTTCCTCTGAAGTCATGTCTTGTAGGACTATTATTATTATTATTATTATTATTATTATATTATTATTGCAAAGGAAACTTCAGCAAGGTCACAGAATTCTAACTTAGTTTCTGATTCTGAGTCTTAGAGGCTTTCTTATGAGTCCTACCATTGAGCTGTTGTTCATTTATGTAGAGATGACAATGGGAACAGAAACAGACTCTGCCTCAGAGTTTCTCTCCATTGGGATATCCAACTACTTACAGCTTATTTCATGCCCTTCATGCTGGGGTGTTCAAAGAATGGGTCCACCTCCTGGGGGCACTTGGGAATGTGACTGGGCATCTCTAACAGCAGGTAGTGTTCTAGGAATGACCATACAGAATTGTTTTAACTCAAAGTTAGTATTCCCTGTATTTTTAAATGGATTTTTTTTAAAGGCTGGTATTTAAGATAGAAAAGTAAGTAACAAATTCACAGAGAAAAGGTCAAGCTAGACATTCACCATCACTGTTTGCTTGCTCCCCCCAATCTTTGAGACAGACCATTCAAGGTCTAGACTCACAGCCCTGTGTCTGAATGTGACTTACAGAGACTATGATGCTTACGGCCGCTCCTGGTCTTAGGTGGTAGCTGCAGAGCTCTTCTTCCTGCATCATAAAGCACTGGGGGAGGAGAGTGGGTCTCAGAGTGATGTTTTGATGGGATGGACAGTGACCAGATAAGTGGCCACACATTGAGTGTGGGTTTAGATCTTCCATGAGACTGCTATAACCCTTCCATCCATACCTAAGAAGAAACAATTTCCCTCCAAAGCCAGGAGAATGGGGCCCTTAGAGTACAGCTCATCAGCAGTTTATCCCAATACGACGGACTCTAAACATCATTGGCTTACCTACTTTTTAATTCATTATTTTTGAACTGGTATATAGTTCAGGCTGGCCTCGAACCTGGAATCTTCATGCCTCTGCTTCCAAAGTTCTGAGGTTAAGGAGAACCCATTATACCCACCCAGATTAACTCAGTTTTGCTTAGGAAGATAAATAGAATCTTAATACTCCCTCAGCCTGGGGCCAGCTATTTTCTGACTCATGAACATCTTCATTTTCTACACTCTGAACAAGAGAGTGGCTTCCGTTTCTTGAAGGTAGAAAATCTATAAACAGTAATGAAAAAAAAAATCCCATATAGACAAAAACTCTGTTCCATTTTCTAGTCTAGGGTCCATGGGTAGAAAACTAAAGATATCTTTGAGAAAGCACTTATCTGCATTCATGAAAGATAAGCTCTGGGAACTTCATATCCAGCCAGGAAAGCTGTGCTTATTAAAAGGACATTACTAGGGGAGTCGTTGTGCGTTATTTCAAGCTGTAGTTAACTGTCTGCAGGAATCTGGAGGGAAGAGAAATGTGCAGAAATAAAGTGACAGCTTGTCTTCCTTTGACTGGAAGAAGCCCATGGAGGCCTGGCCATGTTGGTGTCAGAGGAGCAGTTTCCTTTGCCCGTTCTTACTGCCCCCACCTTTGCTGGGTGGGGCATAGAGGGACCACTGTTGAGTTTACAGACTCGGAAGGGTGAATTGGGACCTTCCCTTTGGGGCTAGTTGCTTCTTAAGTGACGGGATGCTGGAGATTGAAGGGAGGCCTTTGAACTTCCTATGTGTACATTACCTCAGAGCTCATGCACCCTGCCCTTATGAACCCTTTCCATACCTGCTCTCACTTACCCCAACAAGAAACTTTGAGAACAAGAAACTCCTCTTCTTTTATTCCTGGAGCCTAGCATGGGGCTCATCCATTGCAGGTGATGTGTATGTCCTTGGAATAAGTATGTGGACGAAGCCGCAGTGGTGATGGGACCATATGAAAGGCTGTAGAAACACAGATGGCATGCGCTCTCCTACCTTATATGTGAGCCTGAGAATTTGAATTTTTAGTAGGTTCTCAGGTGATATCTGTGATTTAGGTCTTGGGGACTCTTTCCAGAACCATTTTTGAAGGTTGTCAGAGATGAACCATACTTATTAACAGGAATGAAGCCCTCTATGGGAGTGAGGGGGTGCCCAGGTGAGTCCAGGTTTCAGAAAAATTTCTTGTCTTAGATTTTGAGAATTAACACTTGAGTATTGGTACTTTCATTTGTGGACTCTGGGACCTTAGATTGTGATAAACACTAATCCCAAGGTGTTTGTGAGATCCAGAAAGGCCCTGCCCATGTTGGAGGCCTGTGAGAGACACAACAATTAGATGTGAATGTGACTGTCATTGTAGCAGGAGGGGAACCTGATTAAGCCTATGATTGATACAGGCTCTTACTGCCTTTTATGAGCCGAAAAAAAAAAGGATGGATAAATGGATGACAAATGTGCTGGGGAAATAGGTGCTGCATGAGGGACGTAATTAAAGCAGATTCCAGACAGGATGGAGTGAAGTGTTAAATTGTACATACATCCCCAGAAGGGCTCTGGAAGTTCAGGGGTGTGTGTGTGTGTGTGTGTGTGTGTGTGTGTGTGTGTGTGTGTGTTGAGGGTAGAGAAGGGGGATCAATGAGGAGAATCTTCTTCAGTAGTAGAGTTGAGCTAGGCTTTAAGGGAGGTTAGGGTTTGGCTAATGATGGGCAAAGGGCACATGGGCCCACTCACCTTATTAGTAGAAACAACTAGTTGGAGGCTCCATAGGAGATGGTTCATTGTCAAACCTGCATAGGAAGGAGAATGAATCATCTCTGTGGTGGAAGGTTGGATGGTAGGCTTGAGGCAGGGAAATGGGTACCCTCACAGGGAAGGGCTGCAGATGGAGAGGGGGGGAAGGTTGTTGGGTGAACGCAAGCCCTCCGAGGGGAAGGAGGCCTGGGTGGCAGCTGTGCAGAGGTGGGGAGGGTGCTTTGAGAAAGCAGGGCTAGATCTAGGGTATGAGAGGCTTATCAAGCAAGGTGCATGCATTTTGGGTCATGGTCACCATGGCAAATGCAGAAGAACAGAGGGTGGTTTCTTGAAGGGAGGGTGGTTAGAAGCTTGATGTGATGGGAGACTTGCCAAGTGAAAAGGCTGTTGAGGCTGATGGGGAAAAAACGGTTGGTGTTTGAGGAACAAGCCAACAAGGACAAACTGTTCTTCTATGTCATGGTCTCATGCTAGTCAGCCATTCTGAGAGAGGTGTGACTATCTGTGATATACAACTGGATCCTTGCTGTTTTCCTGCTGGAGCCTCTCTCCTTATGTCTCTTGATCTCCACCCCCTTTGTTGAGGTGTGGGAATATGGTTTAATGCTAGACTCATTATCAAGGTAGCGCTGGTGTCCATCAATACAGAGGGTCTCCACTGTCGACGTAGGCTTCCTCAGCATTCCACATCCACAGGCCTAAGCTGTTTCTGGGGCAGCAGGATGTGACACCAGAGAGGCTTGTGGAAGGCTTGTGGGGGTAGTAGGGTGGTAGTGTCTGCTTAATTATCCTTTTTAAATTTGCATTGATATAAGGTACCCAGTCCAGGATCAGCCTCCAGTCTGTAGCCACACTGGCACCATAGCACTCATGGTATCCCACATGCTGGCTGTGGAGATCCAGTTCTTGGCCAGTTCCCAGTAGTGGGAACCCAGAAACCTGCTCAGCATCACTGCATGGACTGAGCACTCAGGGTCATCCTGTTCTGCTCTGGATCACTGTCTTGACTCTTGTCTTACCTGCAGGGGATGCTCTTACTTACCACAATGGATGGAAATTCACAACTTTTGACAGAGACAATGATATTGCCCTCAGCAACTGTGCGCTGACACATCACGGTGGCTGGTGGTATAAGAACTGCCATTTGGCCAACCCTAATGGCAAATATGGGGAGACCAAGCATAGTGAGGTAAGTGACATATTTTCGAACACAAGCTTTGTCTGTCTATATGCCCAAAGCATCACTATCCAGGTTAGTGTAGCCTCTTTCTCTCTGAAGCTTTCAGACAGGGCAGGAGATTATAATTCAGGCTTTTTGATATCCCCAGATGAGGAATGCTACATGGTCTGCACTGCATTGCCACACACTTTATCGGCTGCAGGTGGGTGATTGCTACCACTGATATATAAAGACCAATGATATGAACCACATGCTGCCTCACTTTATTTTTAAGTTTCTTTTGTAATAATTATAAGACAGAGTGGGTCTCATGTAGCTCAGGCTGACCTTACGCTTGCCTTGTAGCTGAGGATAATCATAAACCCATGATCCTTCTGCCTCTATCTTGTCAATTCTGATATTATAGGCATCTGTCACCACTTCTGACTAAATTTTTGTTGTTCATTTGTTTATACAGACTCTTGCCATATAGCCTAGGTTAGCCTTGGACTCTGAATTCTCCTACCTTAGCCTTCTGAGGACTGGGGTTACAGGAGTGTGATATTGAAGGTTGGGTGGTTTAAAACACATCCACCTGGCGGTGGTGCCCCACCCCTTTAATTCCAGAGTATGAGGCAGGTGCATCTCTGTGAGTCTGAGGCCAGCTTGGTCTATAAAGTTAGTTCCAGGATAGCCAGAGCTGTTTCACAGAGAAACTCTGTCTTGAAATAAACAAACACATAAAAAAGAAAAGAAAAGAAAAGAACACTAACATGCATATTCTACAATTCCAAAGGCTACCAAATCCAAGGTCAGCAGATTCATTCTTGCTTCTTGGCTTGGGAATAGACACCTAGCTCTATCTCTACACGATACACAGAGGGGCATTCTGACCTCTTTCTCTTCGCCTGTGGGGACATCTAAAAATGACTTCCCAGAGAGCTGCCTCTGAATATTATCACATTGGCGCAATGAAACGTCAAAATTCAGATTTTGGGGGAGAGCACAAACATTCTTTCCCAAACCAGTCACTTCTCCGTCTTCCCTGTTATCTCCTAATTATACCAGAGCTGTTTCTCTCAGCCCCTCGGTCACCAGGTGACCAGCTTCTACCTTCGTCAGACTCACCCTTGGCTCCACTTTTACCTGAGTCACCAAGAGTTTGCTGCGAGTCACCTGTCACTGTGTCAAGCTGAGTGTACACGAGGGCTCCTCCCTTGCAAACTGCCCTGCCAGTACCTCCTGGGATCTCCATGATCCTTGTATATCATTATGACTCTGCCAGCTACAGGATATCTGCTGACCCCTCATGGCTTCTTGAAAATTGCACTTTCCTATATTCATTATCGGTCTTCTCTCCTTCATAAACCTGTCCCGAGTTTCTAATTTCCAACCAGGTCCTGATCCTGGCCTTCATGAAGGCGCCTCTCCCCAGAACTCATACATACCAATATTACTGTAAATATTAGCACTTCTCAAATCCAGGTACATTTTTATTACTTCGGTCCTTATCAGGCAGCCAGGATTCCCAATCCTTATGTGATTTTTTTTTTTCCAAAGGGAAGAAGAAATATGTCCCCAGGGCAATGAGAAGGGTTGGCCCATAAATCATGGTAGCAGCTTGTGGGTCAAGGGGGGGGGAGCCTATGATCAGAGATCAAATATTTGAAATGAGCAGCCAACATGCCCCAGACCATCCCTGCATTTGCTAATAAAAGACATTCATCTGGTTAATGTGCTTTTCTGGGTCTGCAAGGCATTTAGCTTCTTGTTTATTATTTACCTCACAAATTAAAATACATAAAATTGGTCACTTGGGCTCTTTATTGGCCAGGTTGGAAGGTTATTAAGCGAATTAAATATTATTGTGCTCACCAGTCAAAAGACATAAAATGAAATTTAGTTTCAGCAGGCCATTTGTTACCCCAGTGCTAATATCTAAACAGTCTAAATTGAAAATGATTTTACACAATTGGCTAATTAATATGTTTATTTTTGCCTCTTAGTTTTGGGGGAAAAAAACAGAGTAGGGGAATGGCTGGTCTGCTGATCTCTGCCTAGATTGACCTCCTTGTCATCCTTGTGCTCTGGACCCTCCCACATCCCTCTTCCCACGTGGAGCCTTCTTCTCTCTGTCCACACAGCTTGTCAAATTCCAGGAGAGCGGGCATGACCGGCCCTCCTATCTTGGCTCATAACCCATTCCTACCCAAGCTTTCTCTTCCTTTGCCTCTTCCTTCAGAGAGGGCGTGACATCACCCCTAGGGTCCCCTCCACCGTAAACCACCTTACTTTTCTCCCAAATACCTTTGATAAACTTAGATTTGTTTGTTCTGCAGGGAGTGAACTGGGAGCCATGGAAAGGACATGAGTTCTCCATTCCTTATGTGGAGCTGAAGATCCGCCCCTTCGGGTACAGCAGAGACCGGTTCTCAGGCCGAAAGAAGCGATCCATAGGAGGAAAGGCGAGAATGTTCTGAAGGCCCATTTGAGCTGTCTTCACGGGAGACAAGACAAGCTTTGGGCGGTGTGGGTAGTGGTGACTGGGATGCTGAGTTGGAGGGCTGCTTAATAGCCTCTCATTTCTTAGATTGCTGGATACCCCCAATGCTAATGATGCCATCACACTTAAGATTAGAGGTTACTCCCATGCCACCTGCATGTTTGCCAGTCTCTACTGAGGGTCCAGAAAGTCAACAATGTTGTAATCGAACAGTACTTATGAACAGGACACAGTGTTGGAACCATATGGTTTTTCAGGCCATACTTAATGACAGATGTACTGGGTTGGGGTGAGAAAAATGAATCATCCAATAGATCATCAGCTAGAAATCTTTAGAAATTGGTAGAGATCTATCTATGCATCTAATAATAGAATATAGATCTTTCTAAAAGAAAAGTCAAAAGTGAGGTTCTGATGCCTTGGGGGTCAGAGCTGAGGTAACCTGCTGCGTGTCTCTGGTTTCCCCTGATTTCCGAGGGAAAAGTATAAATCTTACCCTTTCCAGTTTCTTGTGTGAAGAACAGAGAGTACAGAGGGGCCATGGTGCATATTTAGCTAAGTTCTGACTGATCTCTAGCATGCTGGAGACCAAAGCTCCCATTTTATTGCTATTTTTAACCGTCCCTTTCCAGACATTTGCATAATCTCTTTCCTAGATCTGCATATGTTGTAAATAAATTTGCAGTCATTTCAACTTTAAATAATCTGCCTCTCTAAATAACTGGTATCCCCCAGCTTTCCTTGCCCCCCCCACTTCAGATCCATCAGCCCCCAGCCCCCCTCCTTTTCTGCTCCCCACACGGCAAGCTTCCCCATCTCATCCTTCTTGTGTGTCTGGTATCATTTTGGAAGGTTTTCTGTAGCAAAGTCAGTGACCATTGAAGTAACTTAAATTCCTATTCAAGAAAAAATAAACAAACCATTTGATTTTTCAAAATTGCCTTGTATTATTTTCTTCACTTAAGCGCACTTGAGTTCTACATGTACCTTAACTACAAGTGAAGAGACAATTTGAACATTATACCAGAATGTGGTTGACTGCAGTCTTACTTGTGTGATGAAAACCCATGTTCCTCGGAATGCAGCTTAAGTATGGGGGAAGGAAGGGGAGGCCAATGTTCTACAAGCCGCACTACCCCTCCTGGTCCAGGGTGCACATTTTTGCTTAGCTTTCTTGGGTGAACCTCTGGGTCAGGGCCAAAGCACATACTGGGAGTCACTTTTGTCAAACCTTCAAGGTTTCAGCCTCCCCACCCCCTAGTAAGGCCACAGTGATAGCAAGATCTGATAATGAGCAGGTTAAATGAGGCTCACTAAGCATTGGGGCTAGGAAGGTGCATGCACATTGTTCACACTCAGTCCTCATGCTAATGGAGCTCTTATGTTGTCTTCATTCATTCATTCATTCATTCAACACTTACTACTTAAATCTTAAGCTGTACTGGGTTCTGTTCTAAGTGCCAAACCTATTCAAATAAAGAAAGCATTCATGAACATACTTTGTTGTACATACTCTAGGCAAAGGCTGACAATGAACACATTATATTTCTACTCCAGTGGTGGTGACTGACGGTAAATAACAAGTCATCTCTAGGGCTGGAGACGAACAACAAAAACCAAGTCAGTTTATATGGTTAAGAAGTCCTCACTACTAGGGGAGCCACAGAAGTGGAAAGTGATGGGGGACGGGGGCAGGAACACACGATGACTTTGGAGATTTCCCCGAGGGAGATATTTTAGGCACAGGTTCTTTCAGTCTTGATGCACCTTTGTTGGGTCTTAAGCCCAACGTACCTTCCTCCTCCCACTTGAGTCCTTCCCTCTGCAGAGCCCCGAGCTCCATCCATGTGCTCTCCTCAGATTCCCCTCTGCAAAAATGGGCCTCATCTCTGCAAATCAGAGTCCTTGGGCTCATCCCCATCAGTTCAAACCTTTAAGCAAGAAACTGCTTCCTTGGCAGAGTGGATTCAGTTCTCAGCACTGGCCCAAAGCCAGAGAGGGCTAACAGTAGCAACACCCTCAACTTTTAACAGGCTTCTTACATGTACTTGTTAAGACATTGTCTTAGTCAGTGTCCCATTGCTGGGAAGAGACACCATGACCACAGCAACTGTTGTAAAAGAAAGCATTTAACTGGGATTCGCTTACAGAGGCTTAGTCCATTATCTAAATGGCAAACATAGTGGCGTGCAGGCAGACATGGTACTGGAGAGGTAGTTGAGAGTTCTATATCCAGATTCACAGGCAACAGGAAAGGAGGAAGAGGCACTGGGCCTGATTTAGGCTTTTGAAATGTCAAAGCCCACCCCTAAAGACACACTTCCTCTAACAAGGCTACACCTACTTCAGGCCACTCCTTCTAACCCCTCCCAAGTAGTACCACTCTCTGATGATCAAACATCCAAATAAGTGAGCTTGTGGGGTCATTTCTGTTCAAACTACCACAGACACAGTGGTGGACTTCCTCCTCGGATGTTATGACTCATTAAAACTATTGCTAGGATTGGTGGCCTCTCTATGTAGTTCTGCTATTAAAGCTACCCATAGCCTTTGTTCCAGAGGAGCATTAGATAATACCATGTACATCCCAGGTTATGTTAACCCCGGGCTTGCTCTACTGCTGGCCACTGAAGTGACATGTGCTGTTTTAGCATTTTTTTTTTTTTCATACATAGTCCTATGTTGCTATGGAGAAATCTTTAGCTGACTATGGTGGTTTGAAAGACAATGGCTCCCAAAGGGAGTGGCACTATTAGGAGGTGTGGCTTGTAGGAGGTGTGTTTTTACAAGAGGAAGTGTGTCACATTAGGGGTGGGCTCTGAGGACTTCTTTGTTCAAGCCACACTCAGTGTGGCTCACAGTTGCTTCCTGTTGCCTATGGATCAAGATGTAAAATCTCAGCTCCTCCAACACCATGGCTGCCTACATGCTACCATGTCCCACCATGATGATAATGGACTAAACTTCTACAACTGTAAGCCAGACCCAATTAAATGTTTCCTGTACAAGAATTGCTGTGGTCATGGTGTCTCTTTATAGCAATAGAAACTCTGACTGAGACACTGATCTTCAAAGATTCTACTGTAAGCATGGAAGGAAAATAATTTTTAAAGCGTGTTTAGAGAGAGGGCCACACCCTTCTTCATGTTGCTTTCTTTAACATGGTCAGCCCTACAGTCATTATATATCTGAATATGGGCCTATGAAATGGGTTTCTGATAGATCTGCTTTTCAGAGAGGTTCAGACCCTTTTCTCAGAGCCGATTATGGACCACCAAAGTTTTAAGAGTTAAAGGAAGCCATCCCATGCTTCAAGATGATCCAAAGTGAACAGAGGCTGGAAGGGGGCACACTAGAAGCCAACAGCAGAGCACAGGCTGGGACATCTGTCCCCCAAACTTGGGTAAAGTCTCCAGAGTGTTCTATTCTGAACATGCACACAAACTGCTGTCCATGATCAACTATCAGCACTGAGGGAAGACAGCTTGGAAACTGGTCTATGGTGGTGACTTAAGGAGAGAGTGAGTCACCAGGGTGTGGTTGACACTGAGAGGTGTGTATATGTCTAATTCCACCAAAATTACCAGAGAAGCTTTAGGAGAGGGTGTAGTGACAGCATCAGGTTAGAAAGACAGACTGAATCAGTACGGACAGCAGCCAGACACTTGGGAGAATAGGGGGGCCCAGGACCTTGCAGTGGGCGGGCGGGAAGCCCAGGGAACCAATGGGGAGGATGGACAGGATTCATTGCTGTAACACTGCACTGTCTATCAGTTCGCATTGCCAGTCAGAGCCAGTGTGAGCTTTGATGTATGCTCTTTTGCTCATTGCCCCTCCAGAGATTCCACTTCAGTGGATCTCAGGTGAGTTCTGTGCACCTGAGCCTTTAAAGTTCCCCAGGGGACTCTAACATGAACCCAGGCATGACAGCCACTGTTCCCATGAAAGCATCCAGACTGTGGGTGGTGATCGGAGGTTTTGAGGTCTTGGGGTGATGTGGCAGGCTTGTATTTAGAAAATATTAGTTCGGTGACAGGATGAAAAGGCACATAGTGGGGTTTTGAAAATTATGTAGAGTTGTGAGCGTGTGTGGAGGTCAGAGGTTTACCCTGCATCTCCCTTGGTTACTTTCTACTTCATTCACTAAGACAGGCTCTCCTTCTGAACCCAGAACTCACAGATTTGGCCAGTCTAGCCAGCCAGCCTGTTCTGCCTCCTGAGTGTAAAGATTTACTTCAGGTGTGAGCTGCCACATGGAGCCAGCATTTACTTCAAGACCTCACACCTGGGTAGTAATCGATTCATCCATTGAGCTCTCTCCCCAGTCCTCGTGCTATTTTTAATCAATACATATTGATGAAAAAGAGTGTGACATTTCAATATGCATATACAATGTGACATGATCAGATCAGGATGACTGACATGGGCCTCACCCCAGAATTACTGTATCTTAGTGTTGAGGACATGCAAAATTCTCTCTACTGATTACTTTGAAGCACACAGTTAACCCTGGCAGCCAGCTACTTCAGTGCGATAGAGAACACTGGAAATCTTTCCTCCTATCTGATAGCAGCACCCTGTGCCCCTCAACCATTTGCAAGGGGTGGGGGTAGGGCATAGTCAGGCAAGAGGTAATGATTCCCTTGGTCTATGTTAGGCAGAGATCTGTAGAATCAGCAGGATTTAAGACAGACTGCCTTCAAAGGCTAGCCTGGGAATCACAGAGCTCAGAACTAGCTGTGTGGCATGACTGCTTTCTCTGGAAATTTGCAGCAGTTATGTTTGTCAAGTGAGTTCAAGGAATCTGTTTTATCAGGGATTTAAGGATTACCAAAGCTAGAAAACACTGCTGGGGAAAGGGAGGGAGAGGGAGGGAGGAAGAGAAAGGAGACAGAGAGACACACACAGAAGCAGATATTTTTAAAGAATCGTGATCAAGGAAAGAAAAAAAGTGGGTGTGGGCTGTGCAGACAGACAAAACAAGCAAAGAATTAAACGAAAAAAAGATGGTGAAAAGCTGCTGGTGAAACATAGTTCCTAGAAAAGGTTCCCCACTTCACTTCAAAAACAAAACAAAACATTACAAGTCATTCACTTTTAGCTTTTCACCAGGGTTGTGGAGAGAGACTCAACATGGTTACTGTCAATGAGAGCCAATCAATACGGTTGGAGCCTGCAGCCCGGTGCAAGAGGCCTGCTATGCCAAGTCCTGCCAGGAGATGGCAGTGTTGTCTTATCAGGCGCCTCTCGGTTCAAAGAAACTTTACTCCACAAAGGGAAAGTTCTGGAGGGTCCTCACTTTTTTTTTTTGAGTAACATTCTCTGGAGAATTGGCCAGTTGGGTCCAGTCAGCATCTAGCCTGATCTTAGTGGCTGCTCAGGCAGTGGTTTTGTTTTGTTTTTTCTGGACTAGTATGCACTCCCTGGAAGGGGTTGCCTAGTGAGTCCTTGGCTCCATCTACCCGCAACCCATCGGCCATCATGTACTGTGGGCTGGGCAGTGTGAAGACAGTCTTAGGAGTATTTCCAAACTCTTCCTAAAATACCTCTGTGAGTAGACTGTGTCTGTGGATGCTCTGGGTTCCAATTCCAGCGTTATGTAAATAAAGTTCCCAAGCTAGCTCACAAAATCCCTGCTCATTATAGAAATAGCTGAACATCTATATAATTGTAAGGGCATAGGCAGTAAAGAATGGTTCTGAAGTGGTGCTATAAGTTTTAGTTATTTTTACATTTGGTTTGTCAGCTTTTTAATTTTTAAAAAGATTTGTTTTAGACTTAATTATTTTATTTTGTGCGCATGAGTATTTTGTCTTCATATCTGTATATGCACCAGTACATGCCTGGTGCCTATAGAGGCTGGAAGAGAACTTTGGATGCCCTGAAACTCAAGGTACGAATGGCTGTGAGCTGCCATGTGGGGCTTCGAACAAATCTGGGTCTTCTGCAAGAACAGCAAGTGTTCTTGACCATTGAGCCATGTCTCCAGCCCAGTATTGTAAGTTTAAAGAAAAAGAAACAAATGCAGTTCTTCGTTTTGGTTAGTAGAGAGCATTAGGCTTAATTAGGAGAGGCTGAGGAGATGGGGCTTGCTGTAGAACACATGGAAAGGACGTCTGGAGACTTAGAGCTTTATGGCCAGACTTATGACGTGCCTAGAAGAAGACTGTGGTCTCCGTTTCAAGCCTGGGTACACTAGTCTCTCTTCTTGGAACTTCATCTTTTTTTATTTGTAAAGCAGAAATCAAATGTGATCACGAATGCTTCTTACATGCTACAAGGCCCTCTGGAGTGGTAGGTAGAGCATTTGGATCTTAAGGCTTTATATTGTCATTCCCAAATTTTGACTCTTCTTTTTTCTCGATAGGAGTCTAGAACTAGCCAGTGCCAAGGCTGGTTTTCAATGAATGGTCAACGGGATGATGAATGGAAGAAAAGAAAGAGTGAGTGAAAGCCAATTGAGCAATTTTATTCTCTCCTCTGGAAGTTTCTCCTTTGATTTCTAGAACCCAAACTATGATTTTCCTTTTGGTCACATTAACAACACTTCACTTGGGCACTTTCCAGAAGCCAGACCCTGTGATAAATGTTGTATGTGCATTTTTTTTCTGTTTAATTTTTGAAGATAAGTCATAATATAGAGGTTCTCACATCACAGAACTTGTGTGAGCATTAGGGTCTGGACCATCTTTGCCTCGAGTCCTAACCCACAATGCCCAGTGACATCCTGCCAATGGTGGCCTCTCTTCTTAGTGCACCCCAACTGACCTGATGCCAGCCTTGGTCTGTGTGTCCCTCAGGACATATTCTCATAACTTGGGCTCAGTGGTGTTGGCACACAGTAAAAGCTAAAATATTTTCATGTGTATGCCCTGTCATTACTGAATAATGTGTACTACTTGTCCCTATGGAAATCTGTAAACATCTCAATAAGTTGAACCTATGATAGATACAGTAAGTTGTTCGAGTTCAAAGGGATTTTTTTTTTTTTGGTTCAGTTTTATTTGCCTGTGACTTTGAATTCAATAATAACTGTAAAGCCGAAGGGCAAGCAGCCAGTGGAGTAATCCAGTGAGCAGAGAATGCTAATGGAGAGTTGCATTGTGCAGTTCCATCTTCCCACCTAGATTATGGGCCAGCCTGGGCACGTGGAGCTGAGGAGCCTTCGGGGAGTGGGAGTGAGCCTATGAGGAGCCTGGGAGGTAACGCTATGGCCCCTCCTCTGCACTGGAAAGTTTTGCCATGTCCTGGAGGCATGAATAGGGAGCTGACTCAGACTCTGCTCCCTGGTTATCGCTGGTGTTGGTGATAGGGGAAGGAGCTCAAGAACCAACTGAAAGTGTGAAACAGCCTGCTTTGGGCAGCACAGCAAAACATGTGCAGCTGTGCTGTGGGCCTTCCTCCTTAAGATCCCGGTAAAACAATACAGCTGTTCACAAACATTTGACTACTCTTCCTGCTTATGTTAGCCCCATGCCATTTGGGGTGGTGTTCCTAGCCACGGGGTAGCTATTGAACACTTGAAATATGGCTGACACAATTGAGCTCAGGACTTTTAATTTGATTTAATTGTAGTGAACTAGCCACATGTGGCTAGTAGTGTTGGCAGAGACCACTTTCACCATCTTGCTTCTGTTGTCCAGCGCTCTAGGTTGCTTCTCCTTTCATGACAAGCTAAGCATGGTGGGAAGGGGAGTCAGAAGCATCTAAGTTGCTTCATTTTCTAACTGGTACGAAGTTGTGGTTGACTTGGAAAAAGGATGTATGTGCTTATATAAATACATGCAGATCGACATGCATCTGTGTCCCTAACAGCTACCGCAAGGGTCCTTTATCCTTTGTTTTACGACACCAGATTAACCCAGAGGTTCTGATTTTTATTTTAGAACTTCAATATTTCTTTCTTTTCCTATAAGAAGACACTGGTTGACTTCAGTGGAGAAATGTTTTCTAAGTGTCTCCAGGGAATATCAGTATGTTTTTCTGTAGCCACCAGAATTGCAGTTCAGTCTCCAAGGTTTCCTGCTTTTCGTAGAGGTGAGAGATGCCATATTCCTAGTCCCTGGACCTCAGATTCTGGGCAAGTATTGACCAACCAGGGAGAATCCCTCATTTCTCATTTCTGAGTGAGAATAATATCTCCGTAATAAGACAGCAAGTAACTCACTCCAATGCACAAGGAGGATTTCAGCCTCAAAATATTTATTTAAATAAATTTTATGAGTATCTGAATTTTACAGAAAAAACACTGACAGATACTGTACAACTTTGATCATTTATATATTCTTGAAAAAGTGACTGCCCTTTCTTTACATTTTCCTGTTCTTTTCCCTCCTTCTGAGAAATTAAAAGAGTCCATTGAACAATGAATAAAGACCCCTCTGACTGTCTCTGAGTGTGGTCAAGGTAGACCAGAAGTCCAGCATGTGGAACCCCCCCCCAAGACTGTGCCAGTTCAGAAGGCCTCTTTTTCATAAATCCTCTTTATGAAAATATTCGAGAAATTTATTTTATGGGTCTGAGTGTTTTGCCTGCCTGTATACTGTGCACTCTGTGCATACCTGACACTCGGGTCTTCTGTAAGAGCAACAGATGCTCTTGACAGCTAAGCCATCCCTCCATCCACACCCCAACCCTCTTATGTTCTCCATTAATTTACCTTCCCCAGATGAGCTGGGCAGACACAGATCCTGAGCACCCTGCTCCCAGCCCTGGATTATCTGTGGCAGCTAGGTGGGGGGGGGAAATGGTAGAGGATGGTGAAGGAATGCACTGGCTTGATGCTGGTAGAGGAATGGAAAAGAGTGAAACAGAATACAGGACACCAAGCACTGCCCTGGGCTTCTGCATGAGAGCCTGTGAGGGCCTATCATATCATGGGCCCAGCACCATCCTAGGTGTTCTAGAAAGGTTGTCAGAGAGGTTGCAACAGGAAGAGGTGGAGCTGGGGAGTGGCTATGCAATCAGGGTTGGGACTCTTGGATTCTAGGAAATGGAAGCAGCTGAGAATTGACTTTCTGGGTGTTTTGTGACAGGAACTGGCTCAAGTCCATTTGATTAGATAACAGTAGATACACTGAGCCAGGAGACAGAGGCCTTGTTATGGAATCAGTGATGACTGACTGCTGCCTTAATTCAAACTGGCAGCCAGTTGTCAAGGAAACCATGTTCCTTGTGTGGTCCCTGATCCTGGTGATCCATTCTTGCATCCCATCTGACATCCCATCTCTGCTGTCTGGCTCCACCTCTACCCCAAGTCTTCTGTCTTAGGGTGACTGAGAGTTAGAGATGGGAAAGGTACCTGGTGGGTAGCAATTGGCAGAGAGGGGTGTGTGGCATGGGGAGAAGCCTGGCCATTTGGTGGCATGTAGAGGACAGCCAGGTTGTACCACAGCAAGCTCCCCATGTGACAAAGGGGCAAAGAATGAGGAAGTGCTACTCTGGGCAAAGAGGCCTGTGGATGGAAGGCCTGTTTGCATAGTGACATTGGGGTTTGGTAGAATAAGAGAGTAAGTGTGACAATTAGGTGTTAGAAGACCCAGGTGTAAGAGCCACAACTAGGCAGCCACCCTCCAATAGTGGAGAGTAGAGTTGTGAGTACCTGGTAGCCCAAGTGAGCAAGCAGAGTACAGCTTTTTATTCACAGTCTCATCACATTCAGGGATTTTTCCTTGCTACTGCAATGTCATAATTTGGCTATGCCATTAATTAGACAGTGATTTGCCACTTCTAAATGGTCTCCATGGGGGAAATATTTAAAGAGCTCCCCAGTAGATGTGCAAATGAGCTGTTAGTGTACAACTCACTTCCAAGTTGGGAATTCTTTGCCTTCATAACATGGCCACAGTAAAAATCAAATACCAAGCAGTTCATTTTCTTAACTGTAGCTTGGATGGGAAAGGCTTTCCTCCACTCAGAACAGATCTCATGGGCATGTCTTCAGGTACCATTGGGCATATATGTCAACACAACCCTGGTCTCAATACCTAGTCTCATCTTTTGTAGCAGTTGGTAGGATGTCTTAAAGGAGAAGGTCACTTGTGGGGGAACCGTGAGGTATTACATGTTTATTTTGAACATCACTGTATATCCATCCACAGTTATGAGTACCTACTGTGTACAAGATATTTGCCTGAGCATCAACATAAATAGCAAAAATGACTTTATAGTTTAATCTTTCATTTAATCTGTGGCTTCTATAGACCATCTGCAACACATCATTCAGCACAGAGAATTGCTTCTGGGGTGTGTGTGCTGCTTTTTAGACTGGATTTGGTGATGACCTTACATCTTTTCTTTCTAAAAACTTTCGTTCACACAGAGCATAGCTAGCTTACGTGGGGCATCTTCTTACCCTTTCTATCTGTGTACACATTGCATGGGCATATAACTATAGCCCACTGAAGAGAATTCTTGAGTGTCCATAGATTTCTAGTAGTCACTGCCAAGAGTTGTTCATCACTGCTTAGAAAAGGGCACCTTGCTGGGAGTTACGAGGTAATGTCCCCGAGAGGTCTTGGACCACATTAAACTCCTGTCAGTGGTAATGAGGACCTTGTCGTGAGTTTCAAGCAAAGAGCTTTAAATGAATTTGGAACCATACTCTAAACTTTTAGGTACAGGTAAAGGTCAGAAGTGTATAGAAACCATTATCTATGCCTGTATCAACATACATTGAAGTAGGGGACTGTACCCAGTTCCTGGAATGTCCAAATGAATTTCTGGTAAGATACTATGTAGGTATAGAAATAGGAAACTACCCATCTCTGACTTGAATGGCATATAGACAGTGCATAGGGACTTGCATGGCTGTTTAATTGTGCATATGTGCCTAAGTCTGGACATGTCTTCCCATAAGACATTTTTACAAGTATGTATATTTGAGCAAAGTCCATATTAAACGGCCACATGATAAACAGAATATACTGTTCCATGTACCTGTTGTCCAAACATACATACACACAATGACTGTGTATATATACTTGGACTCCATCTAAAGTGCATGTATACATGTTTTCTGTGCTTTTGTGATAGAGTATAGCAGAGACAGTGTAATACATGCTTGGGACTACAACACAGAGCATTGTTATTGGACACATAGCTGCCAAGACAGTGTAAGAGTTGTCCATATGCTCCCATCCACTGGGATGCTTAGTCGGACATCTGTTCCTTGGTTGAAGTAGTCTGTAGGCATGAGTGCATCATTGTTAATGCTCCTCCCGTGTCTCTGTGGTTGGAAGGAAGCTGGGCTCAAAGTGTGGGGGGGACCACTCAGCTTCCTTGCCCACTAGATAAGCAGTGATGGCCTCTTCTCCATCTGGAGGAGCTTGGGCTGAGCAGAGATCCAGAGGTCTTCATCCTTCTTATTTTTCTTCTTCTTTTTCTTCTTCCTTTTCTTGTTTTGGTCTGGCTGTTGGCCGCTCTTGGGTGGCCGGCTGCAACAGCAATGACAACAGATGAAGAGGAATGTAAGAACCACCAGGAGGGGCAGCCCCAGGAGGACAGCCAGGCAGATGGTGTTGAAGATGCCCCTTTCATGTCTGGTCCGGATGGTTTCCCAGATAGAATTGAAGAAGGAACTGTTTCTGTCCATGATCCTGGCTAGTGTGGGACCAGAGGATCCCAGTTACCTAACAAACCCTGGACTCTGCAGAACACAGTGCCAGCCACTTGTAATTGATTCTTCTTTCAGCTTCAGGCTTGGGCATGCCACCAGATGCACCTGGAGGAAGTAAAACAGACAATTCAGGAGAAATGCAGAGAGACGGTTCATCATTTTTACAGTGTCAGTGGGTGGTTTTATGCTTAGAAAGGAGAAGAAATCAATGATTTGCAGAGTTTATTGAAATTATATTAAGACTCAATAAACAAAGTTTATGTAATGAGTCAATAACCATTAACCCATTCTCATAATGTACACATATGGTATTGGGCTTAGAATAAAATAATTAATATTATATTAGACCTGGTACACACAGGATGCTCAGTTGTTAGGTAAATTAATCAGTGTGCATACTATGTGTTTTCTGGTTAATTCTCCCTCTATGCCATTTTAAGTAACAAGTCTCAATCTTTTCTCAACTGTAGTTTATCTGGTAGGTGATGAACGTGTATTTCTCATATGATAGCTTCATGTACGACTCTGTAGGAGCACAGCTTATCACTTTTGATGTTTCATAAAGCTCTTCCTGGCTAAGAAGTCATTGGTCCTCATCTTGCGAGATCCCTGCCACCGTGACTGAGTGCATGCTCGTTTCTTTGCTCACCATCTCCTCTTCTCCTTACACCGACTCCTGTATCGAGTTTTCTACCCTTTCTCCCTTTATCATCACACTTGCTACTTCCAAGGAAACCTTCCCAGGTTATTCCCTACCTGTTCTTTTTCCCTCAGAGAGAGAAGCCAAATGGGTACCAGAGAGCTGTTGCTTGGGAACAGGCTTGGGGCCTCTGCTCCAAGCTCATGAGACAGGGGATATTCTCCTATTCTTGTACAAGCAGATTCTCTTTCTTCATGCCTCCACCCCTCCACACATATTGTAGGGAGCAGCTCTCAGGTGTAAAATCTCGAAGGGTCCCATGGATTCTGGAATCCACGGACTCTTGTGTTCAGAGATGACTTTGGGAACAGACATGATTCAAAGAAATTGAGGAAACCCCTTGCTGTGTAACACATTACCCTGGACTCCAATATCAAGAATAACTGTTTTTCAGGCAGAGACTTCTGGTTAGTTCTTTCACTTAAGATTGACAAGTGTGAGGTCTAGAGTGGTGAGGAAGGATGTCTAAGGCTACATGGAATGCCCAAAGCTTTAGATAATGAATCCAGCATTCTCCCAAGAATTCTGACAAGTAGAGGATGATAATCATGTGAATTATATTGTATTTTGCTTGTTACTTTGCTGACCAACAGGGTCTCCATATGTCAACCACTATAGGCTTAAACTTACAATCATCCAGCCATTGACTCTTGAGTGGTTGCTGCATGTTGTCTTTTAAGTGAGTAATAGGATGGTGTTGTAACTGTAGACAGGTGCACCAGGAGGCCTGTGTGTATGCTGAGCTCTAAGTACCAGATTAGTTCAGGGTTGGTTCTATTGCCTGGAGGTTAAAGATGTACTCCTCACACAGTGGCAGATTCCAAGGTGCCCTAGAGATTGTCCTAGAGGAAGTATAACTCCTTGGATAACATGCTCTATAATTGTCCCATATACTTAGTGGTCATATGCCCATCCCAACTCCACCTGGCCTAGTTTTCTGACATTTGGCCTTAATCCAAGTGGTATTATTTGTACAGTTTTTATAGTTGCGCAGATTGGCACCCATTGTGGTATGCCACGGCTCATAGGAAGCCAAGTAATATAACAGTACAATGATGATTTTAGCCTATGTTTTTACAGCACTTTATGCTAGGCAGGCATTGTTCTAGGCATGTTCTGCCTATTATTACTGTATGCAGCAGATGCTATCCTTCTCCATTCTTTGGCTAGAGATGGAGGCATAAGCTACAAGATACTTGAGTGGCAGAGCTGTACTTATTCATTCTGGGAAGTTTCGCTCCAGATCTCTATGAGTAAACTGTTCAAAGGCATTTCTTGGGGCCTCCTAGTCCTTTGTATGGAATTAACCCATTTTTGGCAAACAGCCCAGGATTTGCAGAATCTTCCAATCCTTGGCTATTCCTATGATTGACTTTCACATTTATCCCATTCTACTGCCGAGCAGTCAGCAGAGATTGATTTCCCAGTGTGAGACACTGCCCAAATGCATAAGGAAACCCGAACAAAACCTAACTCCTTCCCCAGAGCAGGTTTATAGAAGTGTAAACCCAAAAAGAAAATTCAACATGCAGCAAAGTGAAAAGTACTACAGAAAGCCATGCCTTCCTGCTGGAGGCGTTGCCTAAGTCCCTGGGAGGACTGGAGATGGACCATGATGAGGATCTGCCTATAGTCCATTTCCACTCCAAAATTCTAGGTTCCCTGGAGAGAAAAGTAACCATGGGTATAGCTGAAACTCCACAGGCTACCCACCCCCAAACACCGGCACATATAAGCCTTAGCTCCAAAGTCCCCCCCCCCCAGCTACACACACACACACATAAGTCATATCTCCACAGTTCACCCCTTGCTGCTACACACATAAGGACTTCTCCTCCTCTGAATATCTGTTGACTTTTCTTATGCCCCCTCCCCCACTTTTTTGGTCTCAGTCCTGTATACTCAGTATTTTTAGTTCACTTAGAGCAGTGGTTCTCAACTTTCCAAATGCTGTGACCCTTTAATACAATTTCTCATGTTGTGGTGACGCCCCCCCCAACCATAAAATTATTTCATTGCTACTTTATAACTGATTTGCTACGGTTATAAATTATAATGTAATATACATAATCTGATATGCAGGATATCTGATATGGGACTCCCAGGAAGTCTCAACCCACAGGTAGAGAACTACTGACTTAGAACAAGTTTTCTGTTTTGTTGTGGGAGGATTCGGTGGTCTCCTCTCAACCCCACACCTAGTCATCCTGGGATCAAGGGATCCTTCCTTGCACAGTGTCTGTGATTCACATCCAGTGACACCAAGACCACACTTTACTCCTACACTGTTCTGCATCAGGTGATGCTGGGCTCTGCAAGGAGGAGAAGGATTGTCAGCAAGGGGAAGGATACTGAACCATGGAGACTGTTAGGACAGTTTCCAGCTGCTTAAAGATTCTCTTAAAGATAAATAGGATTTTGATTGAAAACGTTGGGATCTCAGGCAGGGCAATGTCTAGGACATGAATGGAAAACACGCTGCCTTCCAAAGAGCCTCAAGTCAGAGTAAGAAATGGGGAGACCGGAAGAGGGGTGAGAAAGGCAAATGGCTGCCAGGGTAGAGAATAGGTCTTACATGGGCGCATTGAGATCTGAGCTGACATTTTGGAAAAGATCACAGATCTGAAAAGCGCTGTAAAATACTGAAAGAGAGCCCTTTATCCACTCAACAAACATTTATTGGACATTAGATTTGTGCCAGAGTCAGTGCTGGGCATTGTAGATCCAGCAATGAATGACAAAGTTATGTTTTCTGACACCAGCTTTTAGAGCCCATGGCAATTATTATTGTTGAAGGATTGTGTCATAAAAGACACGTACAATAAGCAAATTCCAACTTAGATTGTTTAGTTGGCTGAAATAGAAGCATGCATTTGAATTATGTATTTATCTCAACGTTCCAGGCTCTCCTGCCCACCCCTTTGTCTTAAACACGTCCATCCTGTGGCACCTAAAATAGCCTTTAAATAAATAGATTTCTTTTCAACTAAAGCTAAGTCAATAATTCACTTCTGCATTCTTAAAGGTACTTGTTAGAGTCAGCTCTTCACACAGCCAGAGAGAGTGCTCATTAACATTTGGGAACCCAGTCTGGGAAAAAATTTGATTAAAAGGTATTCTTTATATCTTTCAATCTAAAAAGTTTTGTCTAAGCTCCCTAGGTTACTTGCTGAGCTCTGCTAATCTATAGCATTTCATTAGTATTTATGAGCTTTGTGTTATTAGCATTTTCCAGGAAACAATCAAATACCTCCTCAGTGGTATAAATTGGGGCTTCCATGGGATAGTATGCAAAAGAAGTCACACATGGGCTGAATGTACTCTGGAAGAGCCTATCCTTTTGTTGGTTTCAAGTATCACTGAGATGTCATTCATCTATTCATGTAGAGAATAATAGGTGTCAATCAACCTTTGGGTTTGTAGGTTTGAAAGAGAGAGAGAATGGGGAAAAGTTACCGTCAGTGCCCTACAAACAAAATATTAGTCTCTGCAATCTGCTGTAGTATCTAGCTAGGGAAAGAGTCATTCATTCATTCATTATTGTTTATCCACAAGCTTCTATCTGCCTATGAGGTGATGGGGAGGGGAAGTGGTACTACAGCCAGAAGACCTGGGTTTGAGCCTCAGATTAACCTGTGTGACCGCAGCAAGTTATTGAACCTCAGCTACAAATTGAAGCTAATACGCATGTCTATGATGCTCCCCAGATCAAAACAGCCCAGCCTATTTCATGCATTTTGTAAACTGTAAAATATACAAACATAATCCATAAAACAGCAGGTTATCTCCAATAACAACAGGTTAATTCCAACTTTGGGAGATTTTGCTTTCCATCCTTTACCTCCAAGCCCAGTCCTCATTGTTAAAGAGGTACATTACTCCAAAGCCGGTCCACAGGGAGGAAGCTTTCAGTTCAGTTCCAGCTCAGGGACCTTTGGACCCTGAGTCTGAAGTCTTGATGTCTTTAGCAATAGGGACTTACCTTCTATCTCTGGAGGTAACCCACGGCAACAGCAGTAGGCTGTTATTTTGTAAATCTCTTGGACAGCCTTGGCCAACAGCTCAAAGCAGGGCTTCTAATACCTGCTATTGAGGTTTTTATTAGGTGGTCTTTGGCACTTAGAGGGAGCATTGCCAACTCACCTGAGAAAATCTCATTTAAACTTTATATACATATTTATTTATGTATTTTTTATCCATGATATATATATGCACATTTATATATAGACATGAGTATTGTAGGTTTTTTGTTTTTGTTTTGGGTAGATCGTTACTACTATGATTCCTTATGACTTTTTCAGACATTGTTACTGTTATGTTACCCCCATCTATATTTATCTCCATCCTTATTTCTAATCAGTGCTCCTCCATTTTTCTCATTTTTCCCATCAGATCATATTATTTGTACTTCGTCATTCTCCTCTTGCTCACCACACTCCTGTCCCAGAAACGGTCCCTTTTAACTTCCCTGGGTTTGCAGTTACTTTAGGTTATGCACTCACATCTGAAGGTTTGGAGCTAGGAGCCTCGGATGAGTGTGAACATGTGACGTTTGTTTTCCTGTGTCTGGGTTACCTCATTCAATAAAATCTTATCTAGTTCCATCTATTACCTGTAAATATTTATTTTTTCTTAGCAGCTGAGTAGTTTTTTTCATATGCACAGCGGTCCTAGAATAAGCTTCCAAAGGAGGGAGGCAACCCAACCAACAGCCTAATGCAGCTGTGACACCTATGAACCATGCAACGATCCTCACGACATGATAAGCATAAGGGCGCAGTAGTGGCACACATATCTTAACGGTAACCAACAGTTCCCTGAATTAAAGTTAAGACCCACAAGAGGGAAGCCATGCTTGGTACTGGAAACCTAGCTTACTATCTGGGGCTAGAGAAGTCAACGTGTCTTGGAGGAGACCCTACAACTGCAACTTTACTAAACCAGCAGAGTCTCCAACAGAAGAGTCAATGATCTAATAGCCTCACGTGGGCTGATTAACACTGGACAGGAAAGCTAACTTGCCTGGTGGGACCTATGGACTGTCAGGATCTGAGAGGCTCCTGATAAGGGAGTCCAAGGGATGGTGTGTCCTCCTAAACAGAAGAATTTCTCTTTCTTCAGAAAACATCCCTTCCTGATAAGGAGAACATCCCAGTCTCCTTTGGCAGTTTTCACTTTGGGACTGCAGGGAGACTGACTAAAGTATGGTAGCAAGGCTTTGGCCTGCAAATGTCAAGAATTAAAACCATAGACCTGCAGGCTGGCTGTAAGCAGGAAGCCCTTCACAAAGGCTCTTTCACTTGGTGGGATTAGGGACTTTGTAAATTTTTGAAATTATAATTACACCATCTCATCCTTTCCATTACTCCTTCCAAATTTTCCTATATTCCTCTCCCTGCTCTTTTAAATTCATGGCCTCATTTTTTTTTAATAAACTGTTACATAAATAAACACAACCTGCTCAGTCTGTGTATCAGTGGTTCTCAACCTTCCTAATGCTGTGACCCTTTAATACAGTTCCTCAGGTTGTGCTGACCCCAACCATAAAATTATGTTTGTTGCTACTTTATAGTTGTAATTTTGCTACTGCTATGATTCATAATGTAGATACCCGTGTTTTCCGATGGTCTTAGGCGACCCCTATGAAAGAGTTATTTCTCTCTGTGCAGGGCTGAGGGCTCAGGGGCTTCCCCCATCCACTTTGGCCTGTCGTCATCCTTGTTCAGCTCATTTTTAGGCAGTCATGTTGATGAGACTTTATGTGTGTAGTGTCAAACATTCGTAAAGACACAACCTCACAACAAGCTCTCTGTTTCTCTAGCTCTTACAGTCTTTCTGCTGCTCACCTCTTCCAAATGATCCCTGAGCCTTAGGTATAGGAGTTGCATTGTAGATGGATCTGTTGAAACTCTGCGTTTTGATTGGTTGTGGTTTTCAGTAATTTTTCTCCACCTGTTGCAAAGGGTAGGATTTTGTTTGTTTTGTTTTTTGGGAGTGAGTGTGCAGGTGTGAGTCATTCCTCAGAGAGGGTGAATTGAATCTCTGAAAGCGGAATGCTGCTGCAGGTCTCTGCCCTGGGCTGTGCCCAGGCTGGTAAATGCTGTGAGAGCCTTGGGTTTTAGGCAGAGAACAGGATTATGAGTGTGTACTTTATAAAAAAGCTGTCACGCAGGCGTGAGGAAACAGACTGAAGAGGCAGAGGTGGGGAGGCCATTCCAGGTGCATTAGGACAGAGGCTGATAGTGGTGGAGAGCATGAGACACAAGGCCTGGCTCTGATGGCCTCCAGATGTGAGGAGGAAAACTTGGAAGTCATGAGGAAGTGTTCCTGGGCTCTACTGTCCTTCTTCCAGCTCTGGTCTCCTATGGGGTCTGAATCGACGTGTGTGTGTGTGTGTGTGTGTGTGTGTGTGTGTGTGTGTGTGAATATACATTTTTTTCTTATCCATAAAGGAAGAAGAATCCTACTGAGCATTTCCTGACTCTCGCCATCTCTAGATATTAACCAATCCCACTTTGGCTGCCCAAACCTTGCCCCAGCTCTCAAACTACTCACCTTACAAAATTCTTGTGGCTATGACATCACACAGTCCACAAAGCAAGCCTCTTGACTCTGGTGACCTGGGTTGTATTGTAGTGGCAACGCTTACCCTGCTAACCTGGGGTGTATAGGTGCCCTCTAATGCAGAAAGAACTGTGTTGAAGAAAACCTGCCGGAGCATGAGAAATATTCTGCATGCAGATCATTATATTTGTTACTAAAACCCAGCACCAGACATTATAAAAATAAACATATTTCTTCAGTGTAATGAACTGCTTCACATAACTAGTTCTAATAAAAGTTGGAGGCTTGTTTTTGTCCTAAAGCATACAAATATATGATATATGATCAGAAATTGATTGTTGAGAGAAAATAGATATTTTTCCTTCAGAATCAATGTTGCAATTATGGTTACAATGTGAACAAAAAATACAAATAGATCATCAATATTGAAGTGATTATGATACTTAAATATAATCACTGAAGTTCTTAAAAATAATCAAAGGTTACTTTATCATAGTGTGTTTCCTGGATTAGAAGAGACTGGAGATGGGCCACTGGGTGAGACGCCTTTAATTGGTTAGTGGTAAGTCTAGAGTCCATTACTAGGGGCCAGCTACTAAAAACCAGCACAGTCCAAACCAGAACTAGTATCTCTTTCTTCCCAGTTCACCTTGCCAGGCTTCTCCAAGAAATCCTTGAAAATGGGCCCCTAGGCAGTATCTTGTAAAAAACACATTCTGGATGCAGGCCAGAAGACCCTGCAGTCTCTTTATATCCCTAGGGACCATGGGAATGATGCTAGCCTAGGTCCTCTCCTTGTTCTTCTTACTCATATGGCCAGGGAAGGACAGCATGAGCCTGGAGACGGCAGAGATGACGATGTCTCTTTATGATTATAGCACAGAACCACCTGTTGTGAGAAGCCACTGAGCCCTCCCCCATTTCAGTTAGCCCATCCCAACCAATACAGCTGATGAACAGCTCACACTGATACTGTTTACAGCACACATGTGTTGAGTTCTACTGTGCTCTTTGAGAGCAACATTGACCCAAGAATGGGTCAGCTCAGTGCCTTAGACTGGCGGTTCTGAGTCCAGATATCCTGGTCTAAATTCTGGCTCATCTGCTCACTAATTGCCACATGGCAGGTCAACCTATCTCTCTGGGGCTCAGTTTTCTCACTTGTAAAATAGAGCTAACAGTAGTAGAGTGTTAGAAATAACAGTTGGTAGAGTGTCTTCAGTTAAGCTAGGATTTGACCTCAAGCAAAGAGACTTCCTGCCCAAAGTAAACAGCTCTCAGCCTTCCAGCTAATGATGATTTTGTTTGCCTTTTAAATTTTCAGCATGTTTCTGATGTAATAATTTTGATATGCAAGCCTCTAAAAGAGACCCTCTCTCCTCTCTTTAGTTTTTCTGGAACGTGGAGGCTCTTTCTAAATATTGCACTCACTGTTGTTTTTCTAACCATTGATTCCAGAAATGTGAATGGACATCGCTTAGAGGCAGAAATACATCTCCTCATTCTGTTGTCATAGAACTCACTGTGTGAAGTGGCACCCAAGTCTGCTTTGTCAACTCTATGTGACACTATCCTTGATCTCATCTGCAGTCGGAAGTTTCTAGCCTGGCCTAACCCCAAGTCTAGACCTGCCTACAGCTGCTTTGTCCCAAATAATCCCACAAAGGCTAATATTAATTACAAACGGTTTGGCTTATGTCTCAGGCTCATTACCAACTAGCTCTTACAACTGAACTCAACCCACACTTATAATCTATGGCTTGCCACGTAGCTAGTGGCTTACCGGTACTTTCACATCTTGCTTCTATGGGCAGCAGCTGGCAGCATCTCTGTGACTTCACCCTCTCTTTTATCTCCACTTGGATGTCCTGCCTGCCTCCAAGCTGCCTTACCATAGGTCAAAACAACCTTTTTATTAACAAATAGTAATAAAGTATATTCACAATGTACAAAAAGACATCCCATATAACTCCCCTTCCTCTCCCCTTTTCCTTCTTCCAGAGAACTTAATGAGTTACTTGTACATGTCACTTTGCATCCTAGGCACTGTTGATAGACTCATGAACAAGAGAGACCAAGCGTCTACAGGGAGAAGACAATAGACAAGTGGTTGAGAAATAAACTCTAATGTGTTTTCACGTCTATAAAGGAAATGATTACAGTGGCCGCCTCTGCAGAAGTGATGCACAGAGACATGGACAAGGACTCCCACCACCCCCGCCCCAAAGTGGGAAAGAACAGGGGTGAGGGAGGCAGCACTCTTGGCAAAGGTGAGCATTATCAAAGCGGGTCTTAGTGAGTGAGCTCAGGCCCTGTGGGTGTGGACAAGAATGTTAGGGAAAGGGTCCTGAGATGTAGAGGTGTGTCCTTTTCACACCCATTGCTGGTGTACTCATCCAAGTGCTCACACTGGCCTCTAGTGTTTGTTTTCCTTTAATCTTTCTAAACTCTAAGTGTGACTTGTACCCTCTGCTTGATCCTTGGTGACATGGGAGTCACAACTGCTTAGCACGAAGAACCAGACTCCTATGACCTCCTCTCATCTCAGCCTCATCTTCTCCCCCACCGTCATCTCTGTTCATCACAAAGTTCCTAGGATCATTCCCAGTGTTCCTGTGGCCATTGCTACACAGTGTTTCATCTGCCCCATATCTTCCCCTTCCCTCCCTCCCTCCCTCCCTCCCTCCCTCCCTCCCACCTTTCCTCCCTCCTCAGGAGGACTCCTGGTCATTCAGGCCTCTCCTTGATGTATGACTCCAGATCTCCTGACCCCCCACGAAATGAGTACTTTTCCTTCTGCATTTCCACAGAGGCAATTACCTCCCAGAGCCCTCATCTCAATGTGTTATAAATGTGCTTTCTTTGAAAATTTACAGGAATTCAGAAAAATGCCCAGGGTTATAGAGGTCTCCAAACTTTTGTGTTTGTTGACTTGTTTTTCACGCTCACCTTTTAGGTGACTGGTTCTCACACTCTGTATGGCCTGGACAGCTAGCTTTGTGCTTGTCATTTAACAGGTGATAATGAACATTTGACACATAAAGGGATTCTCTTAACATTTAAACCGAGAAGCAAGATAACCCCATCATCTGGATTCTAACTGTAAAATACCTTTCAAACTCATCTGCTTCTCTGCACTTCTGGGGCTAGATCACTGTCCCATTAGTTGGGATACTGCAGAAGTCTCTTTACCAGTACTTCTGGTTCGACTTTTCTCTTTCTCTGGTTTGTTCTTGACACCACAGTGTTCCCATCTCTAGCATATGCTCCATTACACCCCATCACATGAAGCATAAAAGAGAAATACTATATCATATCCTACAAATTACCCCATCATATGCCTCCTGCCTCCATCATCTGGCCCTGTTTTCCATCATCTAGTTAGTCCCTGCCTTCATCACATATCCCCTGTATACATCATCTGGTCCCTGTCCCGTCATCCACCCTGTTTCTGTGTCTCATTGTATTATATTCCTTTCTGTTTCATCCACTGAGTACAATTCTGGGATTCTTTACCTGCTCCAGAAATTGATCTCTTTGCTTGGCCCATGTAATCTCAAGCAACTTGATATGGATACTTGATAATATTCAGGTCTTAGCCAAAATAAATTTAAATTTTCCTGCAACAAGACCTCAATAAGGGGCTTCTCCTTCCATCCTGTCTCATTGCCTTTGCCGTATGACTCACTTTGAAATACATCATTCACTGATTCTGTCTTTCCTCCTCCTCCTCATTTCTCTTCTTTCTTCCTTCTTTCTCATTCTTTCCTTTTTCCTTCTCATCCTTAACTACATGATTTTCTGCTCATAGAGATGCACATGTTTAAAGTCTGCCTTTCTCCTCTGGAATACAAGCCACATGAGAACAGGGCCTTTTGCCAGGCTTTTCTGTTTGAATGCCCAGATAGCTATATGAATGAATGAATGGGAGTCACAACTGCTTAGCACGAAGAACCAGACTCCTATGACCTCCTCTCATCTCAGCCTCATCTTCTCCCCCATCGTCATCTCTGTTCATCACAAAGTTCCCAGGATCATTCCCAGTGTTCCTGTGGCCATTGCTACACAGTGTTTCATCTGCCCCATATCTTCCCCTTCCCTCCCTCCCTGAAAAAGAAAGTAAGAACCTGATTGGACATGAGTCAATCATTCAGGACACTGGGAGAAAGAACAGAGTGGAGGGAAGAAAAGCTGAGCCCTGATCATAACTGAACTCTGAGGATAATTGCCCATCCGTTTAGCACTGTCCAGTCAGATCCTTAGAACTCACTTGAGAGGGAAATAATGACCATGAAAATCCCATTATCAGGAAAGCAGTTGGGAGCGGTGTATGCTTTATCAGCTTCTAAATAATCACCTACCTTCCATGTGCTCGGTTACAAAGAGCCCATTGTAACTGGAGCTTCTAAAGAATAAGGATCCCTTCCTAATTACTATATGCTCTATTTCAGGTTCAGCAGAAAAGAAAATTAAAAAAGCTCTATTTCATTTTGAGTTCAAATGAGTCAATCTCTCAATCAATCAAATATTAATTAAGCCACGCTAAGACATACAGGGAGAGTCAGAGATAGCCTCTTCTTAAAGATGATTCTAGAGAAATAATTAGCGAATGATTTAAGAACAAAGAAAAGAGTTTAAAATGGACTTTATTTAGACTTTCTTTGATTTTCTATTGTGAAAAAACAAGGTCTGGAGTCTGCAGCTCCTCTGTTCTTCCTTGTTTCTTCCTATCTGTTTTATTTCTGGGCTTTGCACTATCTCCAAAGGGTCTCTGCAGTGACCCCAAGGGCAGCTCATCCCACATGGCCGTCTCTCAGCCGTATGCCCTGGCAAGCATGGCTCTCTGACTCCCTGAGACATCCAGTTGTGCTTACATGGTGAGCACAACATCTCCAACCCATAACAAGTCAGCAACATCCTTAGATTTATTCTCTCCCTTCCCTCTGCAGACCATACGGAAGATGCTTCCCAACATTTCTTTTCGTAAGCCAGAAAATGTGTAGCCAAGGCCTTTGTCTTTTCTGCCAGTGTGGTAGATGGTCTGGGGACACTCACATCCATGCTCTGTGTTCAGCTTCTCCCTCTGGTTTACAGGGTGGGGTTTGGCCCTGAGTCTGACACAGTGTCCGGTGGAATGTGGACTGACAGCATCTTTTGAGTGACTGACTAACCAGGGAACACATTTCTAGGTGAAAGGAGTCAGATGCTGTGCAAAGCACATTCTACCCTTCACACAGTGGGTGCCTTAAAATTACCTTGAAGAGTGCAAAGCAGTGTTGTATTCTCTTATATTCTTTTATTAACAAATACTTTTGTCCTGAGATATGTTTGATCAGTTTTTCACTGAGTTGCTTTAAAGGGTGCATTAACCAGCTCCCAGGAAATCAGGGCAGCTACAGTTGGCTCTTTCTCTCTAATGTCTTTATGCCTTTATTTCTATGCATTCCTGACTCTGTTCCTCATTCAGGCCCCCTGATCTCCAGGATTGAATGTCTAGCAGGGGGTTCTTTGTACATCACTATCAGTCTGTCTCTTCTTAGTTTCAGCTAGAATCCTTGACTTGCTTTCATTTGACTTGGCTTCTGACTTAGATACTTCAGAAGGCCAAGGCACTGGTAAATGTCCTAGCATCTCTCATAAAACTGGTGAACTGTTGACTCAAATGCCATCATACGTTGAGGTCTTGCTAAGTGCACAAATGTCTCCTCCCTCTATGTGTGTGTGTCTATGTTTGTGTATGTATGTATCATGGTTGAATTAAACAACTGAAAGTAATCCTTTTTATCTCCATTGAGGAAACTGAGGCCATTAGAGATTTAAAAAAAAAAATCTGTCCAAGGCCATGGAGCTACCAAAGGGCAAAACAAGGTTTCAATCTAATCCCAGTGTTCACAGAGGTTCTGCTGTAGCTACGCTCTTATGTAATCTCCATTCTTGGGAGACCAGGAACTTCAGTTTCTGGAACTTTTTTATTAGGATGATTGTTTCTCACCCAGTAATTCCCTACATCATGCGAGAACTTCCACATGTGCCAAATACTATGGAAATACATAGATGATGTTTAAATTATGATTTTTTAAAGGGCTCATATTTTCTTTTTTTTTTTTTTTGATTTATTTATTTATTATGCATACAGTTTTACAGAAGAGGGCGCCAGACCTCATCATAGATGGTTGTGAGCCACCATGTGGTTTTGCTGGGAATTGAACTCAGGACCTCCGGAAGAACAGTCAGTGCTCTTAACCTCTGAGCCATCTCTCCAGCCCCGGGCTCATATTTTCAAAATTTGGTTTATATGTGTATCTGCTTGCTTGTGTACTACATGCATGCAGTGCCCACAGAGGCCAGAAGAGGGCATCAGATTCCTTGGAACAGAGTCACAAGTGTTTGTGAGCAGCCTGATGTAGGTGCTAGGAACTGAACAGGTTGTCTGGGAGAGAAGTGTGTGCTCTTCACCATCTCTCTAGCCCTATCTATACATCAGCAGGGAAACCTGGATTTGAGCCAGAGACTTCTTGATCCGCTGTCTAATGCTCTGTCCCTGAGCTATACCTCTGGGTAGGACTTGAATTTTAATAAGACCACACATGGCAGGAAGTAAGTCAACCTAAAACCAAATGTGTCAGAGGGCAATGGGCCTCCAAGGCATGAGCCTTCATGATGGGCACAATGCCCACTTTCATTCCAAGAGTTATAACCAACACACTTACGCTTTATTGTGATGATGATTAATCATTTTTCCTTCTTTCACACATATAAAACCGTCAGTTTAGAGCTAGTCCTAATATTCAGCTGTATGAACATCCCATGAATGCACAGTCTATGAAGCCTCAGGAGGACCAGAGATCTCTCTGATCCCTGTTTCATAGAGTCCTGTTCACTATCTGGCCCCTGGAGGCATAAAGCTTGCGGCCTGAATTATAAAATTCCTGGAGTAAGGACCACATTACTATTCTCTACACAGCAACTGGGAAAATGTAAATGAGGGAAAAGGGCCAGCTTGTTTTAGCAGTAGTCATCTCCTTATTGACTGAGCCTCATCTCTGGCTAATGTGAGGAATGATAAAACTGAAGAATGGTTGGAGAAGAGTTAGTATGTAGAGATATCCCTGGGCTCGGTACAAAACGCTGGTAGGAAGGGTGAAGTGTAGAGAACATGAAGCTAGGGGTTAGAGTGACCTGGTCTAGTTCCTGCTCAGCTGCCTTCCATGTCTTTGACCTTGGACAGCATCAATTAAGCATTCTGAGTCTTTTCCTTGTCTGAGAAATGAGGTCATTACCTGCCCTGGATGCCCCTCAAGACTCTTGTGAAGAACAGACAAGACATTTGAAAGAACACCAAGGAGGGGAAATCACAACGAAATGGCAGGCAGTAGTACGCTAAGGAATAACACAAAAAGACAGAATTAAATCTAGAATTGGATGGAGCCCTGAGCTTTTTTCCCAGGGTGGTGTTCCCTCCTCCCATGTCACTCCTCCCTCCAGGTCCCTCATGACTCTCAGTCATCAGGAGCAGGATTTCCAAGGCTGAGAATCCATGAGTGCACACTGACACCACTCACAGCCAATCAGATCCCTGGTCTGTGTCCTCCCTCACAGGGTCTGTAGCCATGGTTACCGTGAAAGACCTCAGTTACTCAGCTCTCATTTTCTCTCTTCACAAGGGTTTGGTGAAAGTTTGGAGCCAGTTTTCGTGGGTGTGGTAAAGCAGCTAGGTGAGGTTTTATTTTTGGAAGGCTCAAGCCTCTGAGGTCATCTATGACTTAGGAGTGGTTAGGGCGGGGTGCACCATTTCTGTTCCATAAATAAAGTGACAGTGCAGCCCCTGGGGGACTCAGCTACTGCTGGTTAAGTCACCCTACGTCATGTGTCATATCCATTAGGAGGAGAAAGTGTTTTTTAAGCAAGAGAACAACCAAACACTTCATGATTCAAGGACTCCCACACAGGTGACAATTAAAAAAATAGACCTTAAATTAAAGTTTACATTTTTAATCCAGAGAAGGGTATTTGGAATTTTGCAAATTGAAGCACTAACAGAATGGCAGACTTATTTCTTTTTCTCAGTGGTGATGGGGGAAGGGTTTACAGGCTGGAAACTAATGGTGTGGCAAATATATACAATCATGCAGCTTGAAAGCAGTACAGATAGGGTTCTATTTTCCTTCCCATTTCCTCCCTTCATTTAATGTTAACAGAAGTTCAAGGCAATTAAAAGTCAAATGCTACCTTATTACAGTGTTAAGGCTTAAAATGCCCATACCAAATCAGGGGGATGAGCAGAAATGTCATCATTTCAATAATAACTCACTCTGGTGGAATATATAGCATGGTGTAATGATTCAGAGTCACTGGACTCTGGGTCATAGCCTCCTTTGTCCCAGAGGGTGAACAGTGTAGAGGATGACCCCTCACCTGCCCTCTGCATGGCTGCCATTCTGTATCTCTAAGAGTGCATGGAGACCTGTTCCTTTTGGTCATTTTAATAGATAACAGTTGATAAATGTAAAGGACATACATTATTGAGCTAAGATATTGAGTATAACCAAGTGCCAGGCAAATAGCATCTTCCCTTTCCATTCTAGTATCTTTCTCCCAAACACATGACATTTCTTTAGTCTCAGATACAGCTGCCTCCTTGGTTAACTCTACCAGCTCCACCCCTTCCCTTCACCCCTTCTTCCCTGATCTACTCTGTGCACCAAGCATGTGCCTTGTCTTGTCTGAAATGCATTTTCTAGAGGAATACACAGTTATAGGACTCTTCTTTCACCCAAGGCTCCACTTACTGAAGTCCTAATACTTTGCCACCAAAATAAACCAACCAACCAAACAAAAACCATTATGAAGAACATTTCAGAAATACACAATTTACAAATCTTAAGCTGGATTTGTCAGGACATCCTGGTCAGTGTGTACAGCTCAGGACAAATCACTAAATCACTCCGTACAGTCTCCACACTGTATATACTACCTACCTCTTACTTCCTTAGTAGCTGCCTGGGTTATGAGATTGTTAAGGTATGGCAATGCTATGTTCAAATAATTTTCACTTAATAATGACTCATATAACGAGGGTGCTGATATTGGCAACATTGCCTTACATAACAAGGGTATTGATGTTGGCAATATATAGTATACTGAAATAGGAATATATTTTAATATAATCAAATTCAAAATTTGGTATTTACCTCATCTGGATTAACTAGGTAACACATAAATTATCTATATACATATATAAATCTTTTCAGTAGATTATATGTAACAGTAAAATTGTAATATATGTTACCAAAAATATACATTAACCTATTTCAGTATATTATAATTACTTTGTTTTATTATTTTTATAGTTAATGTTTTACCATGACTAATTAGTAAACTAATATTAATTGCAAATGTAAATAGACAGAAGATACATGCACACACAGTTATTATCCTCACCTGCTACTTTTTCCAGATGTTCTAGATGATGAGAGAGGCTAGGGACCTCAGATTTTATTATCCCTAGTCCTTCTATAGTGTGACCACAGTGAGAGCTTTCTGCAGGCTGGGCAGCAGCCTTTAGATTTTATCTCTCTTCAGCACTCAGAAAACATGGCTTATTATATCAATTCTCATGCTGTTGAATCTTGAAGGACTGGAGGCTGGTGTATGAACTAGAGGATAATCTGAACAGTGGACCTGGACCTGCCTGTTAGAAGGCAGGGATGGCTGCACAAAACTCAAATCCAAGTGGATCAAAGACCTCAACTTAAACCCAACCACTTTGAACTTGATAGAAAAGAAAGTGGGAAATACACTTCTACAAATTGGCACAGGCCACCTCTTCCTAAATATAACACTAGTGGCACAGGCACTAAGACCAACAATCAATAAGTGGGATCTCCTGAAGCTGGGAAGCTTCTGCAAAGCCAAGGACACTGTCAATAAGACAAAATGCCAGCCTACAGAATGGGAAAAGATTTTCACCAACCCTACAAGTGATAGAGGACTGATCTCTAAGGTATATAAAGAGCTCAAGAATTTAGAGCCCAAAACCTTGAATAATCCTATCAAAAAATGGGGTACAGATCTAAAAAGGGAATTCTCAGCAGAGGAACTATGAATGGCTGAAAGGCACCTGAAAAAGTGCTCTTCATCTTTAGCCATCAGAGAAATGCAAATCAAAACAACTTTGAGATACCACCTAACACCTGTTAGATTTGCTAAGATAAAAGGCACAGATGACAGCCTATGTTGGAGAGGATGTGGAGCAAGGGGAACACTCCTCCATTGTTGGTGGGAGTGTAAGCTTGTTCAGCCACTTTGGAATGCAATATGGCGGTTTCTCAGAAATTTGAGAATCAGTCTCCCCAAGGACCCAGCAATATCACTTCTGGGTGTATACTCTAAAGAGGCACATTCACACTCCAAAGGTATTAGCTCAACTATGTTCATAGCAGCATTATTTGTAATAGCAAGAACCTGGAAACAACCTAGATGTCCCTCAACTGAAGAATGGATTAACAAACTGTGGTACATCTATACAATGGAATACTACTCAGCAGTAAGAAAAAATGATATCCTAAAATTCACAGGCAAATGGAT
>PVIH01001057.1:0-45154 GCA_004025045.1 Sigmodon hispidus
TAAAAAAAAAAAAAAAAAAAAAGAATGCTGCACTGAGCAAAAAGGTACCAAGCCATGTAGCTAAATATAAAAACAGGTTAACTTAAAGTATAAGAGTTAGCAAGTAATATGCCTGAGCCATAGGCCAACAGTATGTAATTAATATAAGACTTTGTGTGATTATTTGGGGCTGCTGGTCTGGACTTCGGAGCTAGGTAGGGCTAGAAATTTCTGACTACAACTCTGGTTCTCTGCTGGGAAGCCACATTCTTAGGACTGCAGCTGATCTGCTCACTACACCTGATTCGGGGGCAGTGAGTGGGAGCATGTGCCTTAGACCTACGCCAAGAGAGCAACACACGTCTCAAGGCACAGTGATGATTCAAAGTGGGTTCCAGGACCAAATTTATACCATGATCTCAGGTAATAAAGGAAACTGTCCACTACATGACTGTACTGGTGGGACAAGAGTCTAGAGCTGTGGATGACCAATGCTCCACCTGAACCTCCTACAGACCCACGAAGGCAGGAAAAGCTTTAAGTGGTGTGCATGACTATAATAACACACCTAGCTACTTGGGAGCCTTAGGCACGATTACAAATTTAAGGCCAGCTTGGACCATATAGCAAGATCCCGTCTCAAATTATAAGAACACAGAAAAGACAGAGAAAGATGACGGTGCATCACTTGGGCATTATATTTGAAATGAGCTTCTTAAAAATTTTGCCTGCTTAGGGGCGGGGTATGTAGATGCCATTGTGTATATATAGAGGGTCAAGGACAACTTGTGGGCGTCAGTTCTCTACTATGTGGATTTCAAAGAGTACACTTACCTGCTGGATTACCAACAAGCACTTTTGAGACCCAGAACCTTAAGAATGTCAGCCCTGATTCCAGGTCTTTCTGAGGGAGGCTTCCAGCCAGCTCCTGGTCATAGAAGAAGTATGCAAACTGTTGCTAGTGCCACTTTAAACTGGGTTTCTGTCATTTGCAACTGAGCAAGCTGTTTAATAAAAAACTAGCTCTAATGGGAGCATTACCTTATTCCCATTACCCGTGTGACACCAGAGGAAGCCAGCCAGCCACACACTTCCAGACAGAGCAGCTCACCACCAGCAGCTGCGTAACTGGGGGAAAGTAAGTCAGCTGACTCTCAAACTCTGAGGCAAGAGCTGGGAGTCCATGTCAGCAGTTTGTCCTCTGAGGTCAGGGTGGAGCCCTAAATGACGGCTGTGCCCTGTGCCACATGAAGTCCCAACTTCAGCCTCTGCCACTGCTCATGCCTTGACTGAAGTTGTTCAACTGTAGCTCTGAAGCTGTGTAACCCACCCACATGGTGCTTCAGGAGACACGGAACAGACACCTGTGGGATCTGCAGATGGCCGATCATCTGAGCATCCTCAGGCACTAGGAGGAGTGATAATGACCTTCAAAGCCACTCTGTCCCTTGTGTCTTTCTCTGCATGGTCCCAGTTGAACCTGAGACCTTTCCTCTGCTTTGAAGGAATCATGAGGAAAAGAGGCATTTTGACCAGCTCTGAAGATTTGAAGGTCTCTGCACTGACTCACAGAGACAGGGTTGCTGACCCCTGAGGTATTTTACAGATGTTCCAGGAGGACATTTGCACAGTGAGGGGCACCCGGGTTAGTGCCTGGCTCATCACTAGTGCTCTACAGATCTCTCTTCCAGAAGTAAAGTCAGGGTTGTTAGAGAAACAGTAATGTATCTCAAGTGTCCAGCCCTTTCCATAATACCTGGCTCAGAGTACAATAGAGAATGGGGGGGGGAGGTAAAGAGAGCGGGCAAGAAGGGAAAGGATGGAGGGACAGAAAGAAAGGAAATAAGAAAATAGCCATGCCATCCAAAATTTCCCCTAGACCAAGAAGCCCAGCCACGGTCCAGAGACAGGAGGAGAAGTCAGTGAAAGACAAGGACAAGATACAACTGATCAACCTCACTTCCCAGTCAGCTCAGGGAAATAGGATGTCGCATAGGCTGCATGGCTTTCTGGGCTAAGGGGCTTCCCAAGGGACTGTGTGGGCCCTTCCTGCTGCCCAGTGGCCATGGAATCCACCTCCTTTCCCAGGCAGCTTGCAGCTTCTCTTTTTCCTCTGTTGTCTCCAGAGGTAGACCTAACTGTTAACCTTTCCCACATCTAGGAATGGAACTCCAAGGTGATGAGAAAGGGAGGTATTGCTCAAGATTGCTGCATTCCCAATCAGGCTCCCTGCATGAGACCTGTCTGCTGCCCAGCCTCCCAGCAGGTATGTCTGAGCAGATGCGTTTCATGCCTGGGCTAGTTTTTCATGCTCCGGGGTTTATCACATGCTTCACCTAGGGCCAGCCTCCAGGGAGGAAGCAGAGCCCTACATCCAGCAAGTCCTTAGCTCATAACTCCAAAGACCACAGGAACCCAGGGTCACCAAGAGAAGAGAAATGATCAGTTCTCAAATGTTGGACTCAAGGAGCATCTATCCAGAAGCGAGCCTCTCAACACTGATTTTATCCCACCAACCAACCACTTGTCCTACCCAACTGACAAGATTCGTCTCTTTAAATCCTCTCCATAAGACAGAACCATCAACCTCTCTCCAGGTAACCAAGTCTAGTGTCACATAAATCCTCAACAGGATTTCTGAAACTCAACACTATTTTGTTTTTTAAAGAGAAATTTCACATGAACATTTCATTTATTAAAATAGTTTCTGTAAACTCTTTCAGAAGAAGAATAAACATTTTCCTTGCTTGAGTAGCATTTCAAGGCACCATAAGATGATGGTCTCTTTAAGAACAACCCTTGATTCATGTGTGAAAATTCCATTAGAAAAAAAAAAAAATACACACAACACAGACACGCACACAAGAACCCGTAGGTGTCTCAGCCACCAAGAAAACACACACGGTACAGGAACTGTTGTGGCAGAATGGTTGACAACTCTGGAGTGCATCTTACTGTTGATGTCCCAAAAGAAAAGAGGTGCACTGAATACTCGTTACTAAAAAGAAGCAACGGAGCTGAGAGGGTTGCCTCGGAACCAAAAGTCCGCATAAACGTGGCACCGGGCGTCTCTCGTCCACTTTCTCTTGCTCTTTATTTTTTCTCCTCCTCTTCACTCAGGGTGGAATTCTCCTGCAGTGGGGACGTCAGCTTGTTCTGCAGAAGGGTCGCCAACTTTTTGGAAGTCTTTTTGAGAAATGTGCTACCTGGATGGGCACTGTTCACATGTAGATACAGGTCCTCCTGTGTGGGGCCCGTGTAGCCGCAATCCTCACACACATAGAGTTTGTCCCGACGCTGTTTGTAGGCATACTGCTGTTGCACACCGTGGATCTTCTTCAAGTGGGACTCCAAGGAACATCGCTGGGTGAAGGCTTTGTAACAGACATCACATTTGTAGGGGCGAATGCCTGCAAGGATGAGGAACAGACACGTCACCGGCTGGCCATAGCCAAGCCTAGGCTTCCCTCCTATTATGCTAATAAAGTTTCCCATGACCAAGATTCTTGACAATGTGGGGCAAGTGGGACCAGAACAATCTCAAAGGGTCCTGGCATCTATATGAACACATCCAACACAGAATCCAACCCTTGACTGTAGGAGAAAGATTTATATTCTTCCCACTCGCCTGCCTTAATTTTTTTTTTTTTAATCTTTTAGCGGCAAGGTAAACAATGTTTTCATTTTATGTACTGTGGGTTTTCCTGGAAGCCCGAGACAAAGATCCTAGAGTAAGTTCATTAGAGAGGCCATCCCAGGAAGCGCAGGTTAGACAGTGAAGGAGAAAGACACAGAAGGGAGGAAGCCAAACAGGGTGAACTGTGCTGGACGTTATAGGCGATGGTGCAGAGCACACCTACACCGAGCTAAGCACTGCAGGAATAGATGGAATGAAGAACTAGTGGTAGCTGGCTGGTAACATAATTGCTTTGTAAGCAAACCCAGGGGTCTGAGTTCAATCCCCAGAACCGGTATTTACAAAGTCAGGGATGGGTGTGGTGGCTATCAGGTCCAAAGAAAACTCCATCGGACTAACATAAAGACTCTGACCTTTAGAAGTCTTAGTATAACAACAGCGTAGTGGGAGGGAAAGAAATATGAAGCATTTTTCATTGCTAAGAACTATGCTTGTAGTCAAGAGCAAAAGTAATTCATTTACAATGGCACACACCTTTAATGCGCTTGTTCGGAGGCAGAGGCAAACAGTATCAGTGAGTTCAAGGCCAGTCTGCTCCACACAGTGAAACCCTGTCTGTGACTTCTAGGAGTCAATGGCAGGTGGATTCCTGGCACTTATTGGGCGGCCAGCCTAGCCTAACTGTTCTAAGCCAAGTAGATGGTAGAGGCCACAGTGAGGTGACTCAATGGCTAAAGTAGTTAGCTACCAGGCCGATCAGCTGAGGTTGGATACCAGAACTTGCATGGAAGAAGTTAAGGACGAAGTGACTCCCTCTGAGCTCTAAACTCAAACAAGGCAACACACACACACACACACACACACACACACACACACACACACAGAAAGCAGGGGAGGGAAGGAGGGAGGACACTTGATGTCATTGGCCTCTGGCTTGTGCTCATACATAAAGATGACTCAGTGTGTTGTTTTGCTTTCTAAATGAAATGCTGTGTACAGTAGTGCCCTATGACCCCAGTTACAGTGTCGGACTGTTGGGGCCATCGGGGCTACTCTACATAGGGAAATTCCATTAGACAGAAGTAGGGGGTCATTTAAATCTAAAATTAAAATCAGCTTCAGAAGCCCATGCCTCTTATCCCAGTACTTGGGAGGTAGACAGAAGGATCAGGAGTTCAAGGCCAACCCAAGTCACATGACTACACAAACCAGGTCTCAACAATAAATAAATATTTTAAAAAATCTAAAAAGGTCTCCCTCACCTCATAGATGTCTCTTCTCTAGTCCAGTCAAGAGTTTCTTGAGATTGTTCATGCTTTATGCAAAATAAGGAATACATATGTGTAGGGACATATTATTAAGCATATTTTTAAATGTATTTAATTGCTCTGGACATGGTCTGAAGAAAGACTTCTCAAGTTTCCATAGGAGACTCTAGTCTATAGTTAAGATGAAGGATGTTTACAAACTTCCACCAGTTCTCTTTTAGACGCAGCTAGGGCTGAGCTTAGTCTGGGATAAGAAGGTGCTTGGGCCATCACAGCAAGAATCCTCACCACCAATCAATCACCAGGAAGAAGAGGCTATGCAAGCCTGCAATGCTAGCATTTGGGAGGCTGAGTCGGAAGGATTGCCTCAGTCTGAAGTCAGCCTGGGCTACATAGTGAGACGCTGTCTCAAAACCAAACCAAATAAAAAGCAGACTCCTGGTTCTGATTCAGGACAGAGCTGGGAGTTCGTCCTTTGTTGGCAGTGCTGAGAAAAGGCTTCACCCTGTCACCCTGGCTGGCCTGGAGCTTAGAGAGGGCCATCTGCCTCTGCCTCCCGAGGGTTGGGACTAAAGGTATGTACCAAACTTGGCCCTCATTATGATCTTTTCAAGGGCTGAAGAGGTGGCTACTCATCCAGAAGCCCCAGGTTCGGTTCCCACCATCCACATACACAGAAGATCTGACGCCGTCTCCTGGCCTCCATGAGCACCAGACCTGTGCTGTGTGCTATACAGCCATACATGCAGACACCCCCCCCCACCTCTCCACAAGTAAATAATCTGTCCACACACACATGAAGCTTACTTTGGCCCTATTTACACCCAGCACTATTACCTACTTTTTATTCTTTCTTATTGCCTTCCTCTTCTCAGATGGCCTACTTTCTACTTAAAAAAAAGCAAGCCAGTCCGTGGTGGCACATGCCTTAGATCTCTGAGTTCAAGGCCAGCCTGGTTCTACAGGGTGAGTTCCAGGACAGCCAGGACTACACAGAGGGACCCTGTCTCAAAAAACTAAAACAAGGGGCTGGAGAGATGGCTCAGAGGTTATGAGCACTGACTATTCTTCCGGAGGACCTGAGTTGATTCTTAGAATCCACATGGCAGCTAACAACTGTCTGTAATTCCAAGATCTGACACTCTTACACAGTTAGACATGCAGGCAAAACACCAATTCACATAAAATAAAAATAAATACAAAAAAAACCCCCTAGATTTCACACAAGAGAGAAAACAAGCAATGTTTGTCTGAGTTAGGATTCCCAGTTCCATCTTACTGAAGATGACATCATTTCACCTTTTTAATGGCTGTATGATACTCCACTGCATATATTTATGCAAAAAGCAAATGCTTTTGGCCCTAGGTATGGAGATTCCTACTCCAGGGGCGTCCCAGACTACCCTGGACCTAGCATGTACAGAACACCCAGCCAGGCCTGAGAAGCCAGGGCCAGGGGATTTGGGGGCCCTGAATCACCTGTTCAGTAAAGAGAGGGGCTGACTAGGAGGATTTCTACATGAGGATATAGTGTAGGCACTAAACCTGGTTTTGAGGCTGTGTGCTTCATGATGCAGACACAGGAGACAGACCATAAACGCTCTAGTTATGACACTTCTAACTTGTAAACTTGATCCCTGGCCCAGTGCTCCTGCTTCCTCATCTGACTCCGTACTCTCATTCCTGCAGACAGATGTCTTGTCAAAAAAAGCTCCCTCCTGGGTTTGGAAATTAGCTGCTTGCTCCAGGAGTATCGACGACTGTTCTCCACTCCTTCAAAGGAATGAAGGTGGATTTGTGTGTGTGAGTGTGTGTGTGTGTTCCCTTCCCCAACACCGAGACCTCACCCTTCATCTTTACTCTCTAGCAACAGCCAATCTTGTCCTAGTCAAAAGAACAGGCTGGGAGCTGAAAGCACCATCTGTTGCCAGATATAATTAACCTACTGACACCTACCCGAGGTCCAAAGTCCAAGGCCACTGGAAAGCCAGGCACTACACATCTGCCACTCATTAACGGAGTCCATGGTGAATCTGTTAACCCCTCCACAGCTCAATCTCCTCACCCACAAAGGTGCAGATAGTACTCACACCCAGGGATGGCTGGTCTGAGGATTAACTGAGATATCACAGGCACACTAAGTATTCAGGGAGATAGGACCTTGGTGTTTAGAATCCAGCTCAACACAAGGGAAACAGGCCATGCAGGAATCAACTGCTGTATCCCTAAGTATTTAGTATTTGTCTTTAACCTATCCCTTTTTTATGCATTATACATTTCACAACAACAAAAAAAGATTTTTAAAAAATGTGATCCCTAGGTGACTAGCAGAGAGGTCCTTCCATCTTTTGAATGCTCTATCCTAGGCCTTTATTATCTAGGTTAAAAAATAAAATTCTTTGGGGGGCTGAACAAAGAGCTTTGAGTTGTTTATTCCCAGCCCTAAACCGAGTTCATATCCCACCTCTCCAGGCAAGTCCCCCACTGCTGGAACTTTCTGTCTGCTTCCCTACCTCAGGTGAAGTCTCCTTTTCTGACTTTGATCCAACTGTGAATTCCAACAAGAAGCTCTGCCACCAGCCTCCTTGTGTGGAGCAGACGCTGATGGCAGCCTCCCAGGAAGGCAAGCAGGCAATGCCCATAAACACAGAACGTTCCTGCTCTTTGGCCTAGTAAATCCACTTGTGGGAAGTCACATTAGAGATAGACTCACTTTGGTGGGCAAGGGACATACAAGAAAATTCATGGTGGCATTGTCAGAATTAACTAAAGGGGGCGGGGAGAGGGGGAGGAGAGACACACAACCTGAAAATGGAAGCGAGTACTTCTATTGGGGAACTAGAAAAGGACTGTGCCTCTGTGGTGGAAGTTTTGTCATGATTTCATATTAAATAGGCAATGATAAAAAGGAGTAAGGTACATCCATTATGAAGACACCAAGCAAGGACCGAGGACTAGTTCCCTCAACAGCAGCTGCATGCCTTAGAAACTTCCAGGAAGGGAAAAAAAAATGGCAAATTGCTTTTAGAAAGGAACTTGGGCTGTATGGAGGCTTGCTTTTTTAAAATCTTATTTTCAATTTCCCCCACACAAATTTGTTATCTTTTTGGCAATATATGTTAAACTAAAAAGGAAACCATAGGAGGCAATTCCACAGGTGAGCTAGGACTGCTGGGGTGTGGATTCCAGGCTTCTTCAGCTAGCAGCCCTGCCTTAAACTTCTGATCTGCATTTTTCCCAATCCAGTCAATCCTTCTCCTTGGGCTCCAAACAAAGACACCATTGTCTTCTCTGCTTCAGTCAGTCTGCGGTTTGTTTGCCTTTTGGCCTCTCTCAGTGTAGCCCCTGATGTAAGATAAGGTAAGAGGCCCCCTGTCTTGTGGGCAGCCCCTCCCCAGCCCTGACCTCAAATTGAAATTCCTCAGGTTCTCTCTATGGAACTCGTCCACAGGAAAGGCATGAGCCTCTTACTTCATCTGGAGGTTCAAAGTTCTTTTTAATTATTTCCGCTAGCCCAGGTTGGCTCAGACTGACTGTGTAGCTGAGGGCAACCATGAAAAAATGATCCTCCTGTGTCCACTTGGGAGTTTGGGCCAGCTTGGTCTACATAGCGAGTTCTAGGACAGCCAGAATTACATGGTGAGAACCTGTCTCAAAAACAAACAAAATGTTTTGCTTTATGTGTATGTGTGTACATGTATGTGCATGTACCATGTGAGTGCAGTGTGTGTGTACGTGTATGTGCATGTACCATGTGAGTGCAGTGTGTGTGTACGTGTATGTGCATGTACCATGTGAGTGCAGTGTGTGTGTACGTGTATGTGCATGTACCATGTGAGTGCAGTGTGTGTGTACGTGTATGTGCATGTACCATGTGAGTGCAGTGTGTGTGTACGTGTATGTGCATGTACCATGTGAGTGCAGGAGCCTGCAGAAGTCAGAAGGCATCAAATCCCCAAAGATAGAGTTACAGATGTTGGTTAGATACCACGTGGGAGCTGGTAACTGAACCCAGGACCTCTTCAAGGAAAACAAATGCTCAATCTGCATTAAGTTTCAGTAATCCTCCTGCCTCAGCCTCCGAGTGCTGGGATTACTGGCATGAGCCACTGCACATTGAGAAACATGAGTTATCATTTTCCCAAGCCCAGCCAACTCTCTCCTCTCTTAGCAGACTTAGCAGAACCCCATTCATGTGCTTGGCCTTATCAACCATCTATGGCTTGCTATAGCTTTTTATGCCATCTAAATTCTTTAATAGCATGAACTTTTTTTTTTTTTTTCCCCCAGATAGGAAAAAAAAAATGCTTTCAATAAATAACATATCCGAGGAACAAGGTTGGCACCTCAGGACACCAAAATGTATGGCTGTGCAATGCCACCAACTCCCAGGTCCTCGGTCTGGAGCCCAGCACATGCAAAGATGAATGTTTTGTTTCTTTAATGCTATCTGTTATGATGTAGGTGAGTCTTCTTTGTGATCCTGTCCCTGACACTGGAGAGAAGCATCATCTCTGTCAAGTACACACAAGACCCACTTCTTGGGCTGATGCCCAACAGCTCCTGGGTATCCCCTTCTCCAAGGATTGAGCACTAGCAGCTAACTCTCCCAATGCTCAGGAGTGAAAAAGTCTTCAGCTTTGTCTGATTGAAATGGGTACAGAAAGGTCCTCCACAAACCCGCCGACAGGACAGCGAGGAGGTATCCTTCAAACCCAGAGCCTTCTGGGATGGGGCTGAGGCTAGCACATTTTCAATTCCCCAATTGCTTTAAAGCTTGATAAATTGCCCCTAGAAGCCCTCCTTCAGAAATCATTTAAATTCATGCTGCCTCCAGGGCACAGGACCCAGACTCTTTAGAATGAAAACTACCACCCATTTACTGAATTTTGTTGTTAATTCTGGTTTGCTTGGTTTTTTTGTTTGTTTGTTGGGGGGGCACTGTTTGTTGCTTGTCTAGAATTCATTATGTAGCCCATGCTTGCCTGCACAACCCACAATCCTCTACTCTTCTCCTCCCTAGTGATTACAGGCATGGACCACCACGGCCAGCTACCGACATGTGGTTTTTTGTTTTTTGTTTTTTTTTTAATAATGCTATGGAATTTTTCCTCTGCACCACTGGGTTCATTCTAGTGAGATATCATCTGGACTGCACCTTCATTCCCTAGCCCAGACACACTCCCAAACCATGGAGAGACAGAGGCAGGGTCAGGGATAGAGAACCCTGTGGTTACTTTTTTCCTTGGTGAAGTCATACCCCAAACAAGAATTCCTAAGCTTTTCTTTCATCTGTTCATATTAATGTAAGACATTTTCAGGTTCTGGTTTCCCTGAACCTTTTTTTTTTTTTTCAGAAAGCTCCATTTGTATTTGTATCTTTACTTAGATGCCCTCCATAGTTCCTGGGATGAGAAGAGACACAGTAGAAGGTAGGTGAGAGGCAAGGTTAGCGCTGATTATCCACCCTGTCCTTGCTGAACTAACTCATGAACCAGCTAGGCATTCTCTAACGGAGGTTCCTAGGATTACAGCCAGGTTTTTAAAATGCTAAGGCTTGGTTCTTTTGGACTCTATGTAAACATATCTCTCTCTCAGCTGCCTGCTGTATTTGTGTTGAGTGTCTGCATCTTTGTTTCTGTGGACACTGTGATGTCCACAGCTCAGCCAAGGACAAAGATAGAGTTCCCACTAAATTCTAGGATGATTTTTTTGGAGCCAGTGAGATTGGATCCCATGAGTTAACATAGTTGAGAACTTTCAAACATTGTTTTGTAGTGAAATCATGCCTATGGCAAATCTCAGGAGACAATCACAGACCTGGCCTCCTCTCTGACCCCTAGCACAACTGATGTCTGCCCAGATCAATGTTTATCACTGGGTAAGATAAATGAGTGGCCATTGATCCGGGCAGACAATGATGGTGTTAGGAGCTAGAGGAGGCAGCTTGTACCATCTCTCTAAGATGGGTCATATTTGCCCAGCGGTGGTGGTGCACACCTTTAATCCCAGCACTCAAGAGGCAGAGGCAGGTGGATCTCTAAGTGAGTTCCAGGATAGCCAGGGCTACACAAAGAAACCCTGTTTCAAAAAACAACATTAAAAAAAAAAAAAAAAATGGGTCTTGTTTAAAAGGGATGGGATGGCATTGACAGAGATTTGATGACAAGATCTACATAGTGAGAGGCTTCATGTAAATTGGAGGTGTCTATATCTACTCTACCAGGAGTTGCAGAATTTTAAGCAGAGAAATGGCATTCTTAAAATTTTCCCCCAGGACTTACCAGGCCAAAGGTTTAGACTCAAGTGGAGAAGCCCAGAGGCCAGATGTGCCTAAGATAAAACTAATGAAGCTTGTGACCAATCAGTAGGTTTGTGACTGAGGAAAAAGGTCATCCCCCAGACTCTCTGAAATAGAAGAGGAGGCCTCAAATCCAGACTGCCTAAGTTGGAAAATGGGTTCAGGGTAGCGCAGTGGCTTCCTTTGCATGTGCAAGGCCTTAGGTTCTATCCCTTCCATTAGAAAAAGAAGAGGAAGAAGAAAAGTTGGAAAGCCAAGGAAGAGATCCAGAAGAAGATGCTTGCTCCAGCTGAAAGCTCAGGGCAGCTGTTCTGATGCCTCAGGAGGATCAGGAGCCCAGCGTCAGGTTTACCACGAGGTCAGCCAGGCACAGCAGTGCACACCTGCAATCCCCGAGCACAGGAAGGAGGAGAGGAGTTTAAGACCAGGCCACGTGACAAGGCCTTATCTTTAAAAACCAAAACCAAACACAACAGTAAAACAAGAGTCAAGGGAGAGGGACAGAATATTTGAAGCCGGTCCCAAGCATCCCATCCTGCAGCCAGACGAAGGGGGCTGCGATACAGTAGAGACCTTCTGTGTTCACCTCCCTCATGCCCAGCTTTTTTTTTTTTTTTTTTTTTAAATATCTTTATTATATTATGTGCATTGGTGTTTTGCTTGCATGTCTGTGAGGGCACTAGATCTTGAAGTCAGAGACAGTTGTGAGCTGCCATGTGGGTGCTGGGAATTGAACCTGGGTCCTCTAGAAGAGCAGTCAGTGTTCCTAACTGCTGAGCCATCTCTCCAGCCCCATCATGCCCATCTTATAGGAGCAAAATCAGGCCTGCATGTCCCAGGTGACAAGGCTAGCATGTGGCAGAGTCAGGGTGTGAACCTAGTTGTGATAATCCCAAATGCCACATCCCGTGTCCTTTCCAGAAACACTTTCCTGCTCCACACTCCAAACCTTTTATTTTTTGGGGGGGAGGGTTAGACAAAGGAATCCGAAGTGGGCATGTCACATGTGTGGCCTCACCTGTATGTGTGCGGACATGTCTCTTTAGGTCGAAGGTGTCATTGAAGCCCTTGCCGCAGAAGGTGCACAGGTGCCTCTTTACCTGGTTGTGGCACTTGAGGTGACGGTTGAGCATGCGCTGCAGGCGAAAGCTCTTGCCACACAGGTCACAGCTGTGAATCACAGAGTCACTGCACGTGCCTGTGGTAAACTGGGAGCAGAGAGAGAGAAAGTGTGTCAGATCACAGGGGCTCCCGTGGGAAGCTGGACATGCACTCTCTCTAGCTCGGGCCTGGCTTTGGCTTCTGCTCCTCCCTCTAAGGTGCAAGCGGGCTCAGCTCTGGGAAAGGTGCAAAGACGCTGGTCCTGGGAAATGTTTTTGATCAACATCCTTCCTTTCTCTCTCCAGCAGACCTCTGACTTACAGCAGCCTTTTTGTCGATTTTCAAAACAGGTTGTGGGGCTAGAGAGATGGCTCAGAGGTTAAGAGCACTGACTGTTCTTCCAGAGGACCTGAGTTCGATTCCCAGCAACCACATGGTGGCTCACAACCATCTATGATGAGATCTGGTGCCCTCTTCTGTATACTGGATACATAATAATAATAATAATAATAATAATAATAATAATAAAGGTTGGTTTTACTGCAGATCAGAGATCAGGCTGGCCTCAAACTCAGAGATCTGACTGCCTCTGCTACCTGACTGCTGGGCATTTTACAGCAGCCTTTTAGCAAGACATGGGCATGGGATCACCTGACTGATGAAAAAGACCCCCCTTAAGGGAGAAGAGAGGCACCCAGTAGCTAGAGCCCCAGCAGCCACCTGGACCATGAGGAAGAAGCAAATTCGAATCATGGAGGAACAGAAAGGGCCCGGTCCTGCTGTCAACAGTTCCCAAAGACAAACACAGTCAAATCTTTTTTTTTTTCCTATGTCTTTGAGAACTATTCCAGACATCAAGAAATAGAAATGAAAATGCAGAGATGGCTCAGTGCATAAAGGCCCTTGCTGCCAACCCTGGCGACAAAGATTGACCCAAATCCAGTCCTTGGGACCAACATGGCGGAAGTAGAGAAACAACTCCCGCAAGCTGTCACACACCATAACATACCCCACACAATAAATAAATGCAGTTCAAATCTTTAAAAAAAAAAGGGGGAGGGTAGGAAAATGATGGAGATAATTTCTCTCCCCCTTTACAGGGGCAGGGTTCACTAACAAAGCACAGAAATGATGTGTTAATTCGGAGATACGGGACACCTCCCTCTCATAAGCCAGTCTCAAGGAAGCCCAATCTAACTGTGTGGAAAGCCAGAACCCCATGCAGGGGCACTGTGGTAGCTATGCATAAAGCCTTACTGGACCTTCCAACCTAGCCCAGGGTCACCACCACCTAACAGAGTGGCCCCAGAAACCATTCTGACGAAAACTGCCTAGCTGGGCCATGCCCCAGGTCCAGACACCCAAACTGTGTACAAATAAAATCATCACTTGGGAAAGTGACTCAGCCAGCATTCCAAAGCTTTATTATCAGTGAGATCACAACTGAGTTCCAGCCTCCGGGACTGTCCCCTCCACCAACTGGAGATTCTCTCTGCCACATTTGCTGTCTCCCAGAACAAACACTGGATTGACCATCTGTGTGATATGAAACACCAGATCTGATGTGTTCAAAGATCAGATGCGCCACCAGGTCAGACCCTGAAGATGGTCCAGCTGTTCTGCCAGAACTGTCTGTAAGAAGCCCAAGGATTGGAGGTGCAGTTCAGCATCAGGGCACTCACCTAGACAAGCAGGTCCTGTGTCTATCCCTAGAACTACCGAAAATAAATAGCTGAGTGGTGGTGTCATACACATTTAATTCAAGCACTGGGGAGACAGACAGGAGGATCTCTGAGTTCAAGGCCAGCATAGTCTACAGAGTGAATTCTAGGACAGCCAGAGCTACACAGAGAAACCTAGCCTCAAAAAATCAACCAAATAAATAAATAAATGAAGGGGATTTAGTGGATGGGGAAGAGGCAGAAAGAGGAGAAAAAAATGAGGCTAGGCACTAGTACTAAGCATTCAGCACAGTCATCCTCTGGCAAACATAGAGATTGGTAGCAGGATTTTCTACAGATACTAAATGCTTCAGGTACCTGATATAAAACACTGTGGCTTTGGACCCAGTATGCATATCATCCCATATATATCTACATGACCTAAACAGATGTCTGTAGAACCTTGTACCAATGTAACTCTATGTGACTAGTGTTAGGCTGTACTACTATTTAAGGAATAAGGACAAGAGACAAGAAAAAGATCTGTGCATGTTTAGCACAGACACTGTGTTCTTTTCAAATGGGTTGAATCCACAGTGGAGTATAGGGCAGCCTGTGCTTCCGTCCAGACAGCATATTACATCTATGCATCTGAAGAGTTCACGTGAACTACTCCATTCAAGGCCTTGAGGGCAGCCAGCACATGTTCACCCATTCCACTGCCTCCCATCCCTCTATGCCCAAGAGCAGTTCATAGTGTGCTGGACAGCTGGGAGCAAGTGGAAGGATTCAGGGAGGCCACAGGATGCTAGGACAGGGTTTCCTAGGCTGCTTTCTCTCCTATTCATTCTCACTGGCTCAGAGCTTAACCTATCTAAATTACCACTGAAGTGACTGATGGGCCTTCTGGTCAAAGCACCCAAAAGATGCCATAGTTGTTGGGATGCAGAACAGAGGGAGATGGTTGTAGATTAAGTCTCAAGTCTCAAGGTCAAGCAGAGATGAGGGGGAAGATAAGAAAAGGGTGGGAAATAACAGTCTGTGTCGGGTTCAGTGTGAGCTCCCAGGGCCTGGGTAAGCAGTTACTGGAGTGTGGGAAAGGGCGGTGTCTACCTTGGGGACCCAACGGGTGGGATCCATCTCAAAGGCAAGAGGGAGCGTTGGAAGACTAAGGAGGAAAGACAAAAATGAGACCCACGGAGTGCTCTAGGCTTCTACAGAACAAGCCTACAGAGGGCAAAGGTCACCTGACAGCGTGGAAGGGACTCCCAGTAAAGTTAGAGGCAAATGAAGCGTGGTGATACACTTCCCTTAGTCAAAGCTCTCGGAGGCAGAGGCAGAGGCAGGCAGATCTCTGCGAGTTTGAGGCCAACCTGGTCTACACAGTGAGCTCCAGGACAGTCTCTAGGTTACATAGTCTCAAAATAAACAAGTAAAGGAACAAAAAAAGGAAGAAGAAAGAGAAAGGGAAAGAAAGAGAGAGAGGAGAGAGAGAGAGAGAGAGAGGAGAAAAGAACTGGAGGGGTAGCTATGTTAAGAGCACCTGTTGCCTTTCCAGAGGAAAGTCCCAGCACCCACGTGGTGGCCCACGACGGTCTGTAACACCAGTTCCAGAGTATATAACACCTTCTTCTGACCTCCGTGAGCATCAGGCACACTCACACATGATATATGTACATACATTCATATACATAAAACAAATATTTTAAAAATTTTAAAGAGAGACAATTGGCTAAGGACTGCTGTCAATAATTGATTTCTGCCAGATTGTATCACTTCTCATGGGCGACGGGGTATTTGGTTTGCATATTTCATGTGTGGTACTTTAAAAAATTTGGTCTGTAATAGAAAGGGACTGGACACTGCCTGAATGTCTATTAGTACAGGCTTCCGAAGAAAGGACTGGAGGACCAAGCAGCTGGGACATCTGGCTGCAATCTCCAGAGAAAGCTGGCAAAAACTATCCAGCCATTCCACATAGAAAATAGGATATACACTATTTTAGCTACTAAATATGGGGTTACTTGCACAGAAGGAATGGATTAACTAAAACAGTAACAGTGGGCTGGAGAGACGGCTCAGCAGTTAAGGACATGTACTACTTTTGCAAAGGACCTGAGGTCAGTTGCCAGCACCCTTGCATACCAGGGGACTCACACCCACCTATAACTCCAGCTCCAGGGTATCTGACACTGTCTTCTGGCCTGAGCATCTGCATTCATGTGCACACTACCCCCACATATAGGTAACTGAAAATAAATTGACTAGAGAGATGGCTTAGTGGTTAAGAGCACTGGTTGTTCTTCCAAAGGACTCAGGTTCAATTTCAACACTCACACAGTGACTCACAACTGTGTCTAACTCCAGCTTCAGTGGATCCAAGGCCCTCTCCTTGTCTAAATGAGTATCAGGCACTCACATGACAGACAAACATTTAGGCAAACATCCCTATACACATAAAATAGTACATTTTAAAATATAAAACTTGAATGCATTATTATTAGTATCTTACATATCTTCAACCTTAATTATGCAAATTTATTATTTGTACATGGTATCCAGCATAATTTAGTTTTTATTTTGTGTAACACACCATCTACAGAGTATCTGTGCTACTTTGTTTGCTTAAAATACATATAGCAGAATGGGGACAATGTGACTTTTGCACTGAATTATCTGTAATAGTTGGATTTTAGATTATTATATAGAAGATATATGATTGCTTAAATTATCTTTAAAAGTGATATTTTGACAAATTGTTAGAGTATATTTTGTTACTAGAATATAGGGATAAAAAAATATAAATCAATCAAAAGAAAAACTCCTAAAAAAATCAGTAACAAATAATTTTTTCCCCAGAATATCATCTTTGTTATACAGCTTGCATTTTTCTTTGTTAATTTTGGAAATAGAGAAGGAACCCAGAGCCTTTGTACATTAAGAGCACACTCTTAGCATAAAGCTGCATCCCCTCCCCGATGTGCCATCTCCCAGTCCACTCTAGAGGATGGGCTGTATGACACAGAAGATAGGACTCACGGATTCCTGGACCAGTTCTCCTCCCCCAGGTCCTGTACCTGCTATCTGGTCCATCTTTATTACTCATATTCACACAGGTATACAACTAACATTCTCTTTCCTCAGTGTTCAAAGCACAGGTATCCAGTCTGATTTCTTTACTTGGTTCTACAAGTATTATACCAAAGTTACATCATGAACCAAAACTTAGACCAAAATTACATCTTAACCATGTTAATTATAAAATGACCGCGGCAGACTGGTGAGCTAGCTGACTGTGTAAAGTGCTGACAGTGTGAAGACTTAAGTTAGCTCCTCAGAACACTTAAAAAAAGACAGATGTGATATATGACTGAATCCCAGAGCTGGGAAGACAGAGGAGGACTCCTAGGGTAGGCAGTCTAGCCTAGCTGGTGACTTCCAGAACAGGAAAGAGACCCCTGTATCAGAGAAGGTAGACAGCGTCTCTGAAGATGACACCTGGGGTTTCCTCTGATCTCCACAGGCTGCACCCACACTTATATACTATGATAAACAATACAGAAAGGCAAGAAATGACAAGAGATTTAATAAAGATTTATCTATGGCCATCTGTGTAATGTGAAATGCCATTTAATAATCGGATCATTCCAGGCATCGTGGTGCACAACTTTAATACCAGCACTTAGGAGGCAGAGGCAGGAGGCTCTCTGAGTTCAAGGCCAACATGGTCTATACAATGAGTTTCTGAACAGCCAAGGCTACACAGAGAAACCATGTCTTGAAAAAACCAAATCCCCAGTTCACAGTTCCTCTACATGTAAACTAAGAGGTACCACACAGTCTCTTCAAGAACGTGAGAAGCTAAGACCAGAGCCAGTTTCCCAGCTTCCCAAATTCAGCATGTGATTTACTTGCCACAATCCCAGAATGTAAACAAGTAATTTAATGTCTCTAAGCCTTAATTTCATCACAGATAAAATATGAATAATGGTATTTGCCTCTTGGGAGCAAATCAAAGAGTTAAAGAAAAGAAAGCTACTTATTTAAAAATAACAAAAGTAAGTCTTATTATACTTAGAGAAGTTCCAAATTTCTATAATGCTAAAGCCAAAGTATCTGAGGGCGGTCCAGAGAGATGGCTCAGAGAATAATGCCTGCAGCCAAGCCTGATGATTTCCGAGTTTGATCTCTGGAATCCATATGGCGAATGGTGGAAGAAAAACCAACTCATGCAAGACATTTCCTAACAACACCTCCCGCCCCCCACACACACTTTAACCATGGCAAGAAAGCACACAGATAATTGGCCAAAATTCCCTGTTCCTTAATCTGTTTCTCAATTTTGCTCTTTCTCATGGAAGAGAGAGAAATCACCTTCAGTGTGAGCCATAAGCCCTGAGTCCTTCACCCAAAATTCTGCAATCCAAAAAGATGCTGTGGCCACCAGCCTTCTTTTCTGACTTCCAAGAGACTCTGACCCCAGCAATGTGGAAGTAAGCACAGAATCTTACTCTTAGGGTCAACATCTTTGTTCTTAAAAAGAATTTAATTATGGGCTGGAGAGATGGCTCAGTGGTTAAGATCACTGACTACTCTTCCAGAGGACCTGAGTTCAATTCCCCAAATCCACATGACAGCTCACAACTGTCCAGTTCCAAGGGACACCCACACACAGACATACATGCAAGCAAAACACCAATGTACATAAAATAAAAAAAATTATTAAAAAAAAGGAAAGAAAAAGAATTTAATTATTAAAAAACTCAAATTTAATTTTTAGTCTACATTTATAAATGTTTCACCTGCACTTATGTATGTGCACCACATATGTGTCTGGTACTTTGAAGAGTACAGAAGAGGACATCACATCTTCTGGAACTGGATTCAGGGAAGGTTAGAAGTCGCTTTGTGGATGCTGGGAACTAAACCTGAGTCCTCTGCAAGAGCAGTGAGTATCTATGGCTGAGCCATCTCTCAGTCCCTACTTGTGTTTGATACAGAAGTTACTAATGCGGTTAACTACTGGCTGCTATTTCAGGTCTTCCAATGGGGAGATCTTCTGGAAATGCTCCCTGGTCTCACCTTATCTGAAGTCGACACTTTGCCAAAGCTTATTAGTGAAGGAGAGAAACTACCACCGAGGCTGGGAAATGACATCAGCTTGGAAATTAATTCAGAGCAAGATAAAGAGAGGATGAGCGATTCGCTAAGCCTAGGACTTGGCTTGGCTCTGCTCACAGCCCTGTCTTCTGTTGGATCTCAGCTTTCATTTAATAAAAGAAGCCAAGTTCCATTGAAGTTCTAAAAAGCAGGCCTCCGTGGCCAAAAACAAAACAAGATACAGGAAAAAGAGAAAAAAAGAACCCATAATAAACCAATTATTGTGTCAGGAGCATCCAGAGACTAAAGCACCCAAGCTGGATCTGACATCAACCTCCCAATTGTGTAAGATCATTGAAGATCATTGCCTGTGGGAAAACCCACCCAGAAGGGAACAGACCTTTATGTTCTTGAGATGCCTCTGAAGACTAGGCCACTAAATTAATACTCATCTACGGGAGAATCCTGAGTTCACGGGTACTTTCTAGTGGGCATTTGGACAAGATTTCCGCTGTCATGTGTCAGCTATACTTGCTCAAAACATGCTAAGTACATTTCTCCAACTCTTGGTACCATTACCTAAGGCTCCTCAATGTCTGCGCTTGATAGAATGGAGGAGCACCTCCACAGAGGAAAAGATAATAATGGGAATGTCTCATTAGCCAAAAGTGGAGTTAAAGAGATGAGTTAATGCTCAGCAGTTAAGAGCACTTACTGTTTTTTCAAAAACCCAAGGTTCAGTTTCTGTCATCTACAACTGTCTGTAACTCCAGTCCCAAAAGATATAATACCTTCTTCTGACCTTTGTGGGCATCTGCACACACATAGTACACATAAACTCACACAGTAATTAAATAAGCCAGACTTATAAATAAGCAACTAAGTAAGAAACCAAGACTTGCCGGGTGGTGATGGTGTACACCTTTACTCCCAGCACTTGGGAGGCAGAGTCAGGCAGAGCTCTGTGATTACAATACCAGCCTGGTCTACAGAGTGAGTTCCAGGACAGCCAGGGCCATTACACAGAGAAACCATGTCTAGAAACAAACAAACAAACACATAAAAACAAGATTCAAGGATATGGGTTGACCTGTGGACACATGGCTTTATAGATGTCAAATTGAGATATTGAATGTCTGTTTTCCCAAAATTCTGTGCCTACATTTTCCTTTAAGACAAGAATATAGATCTGGTCATAAATCTCATTTCTTATATCATATCATATCATGTCATATCATAATAAGGAATACTTCCATATTCCTTAATCTAAGACTCAATAATGGCTCAAGTGTCAAAGTTGCATGTCTACTATAGCAAGGCACTGCTATAACACTGAAATGATGATTGTGCTGAGCACAGCCACTAACTTTCAGGAACTTAGTGAAAACACTCTGGGTTCCACAGTTCTTTCCACGAAACAGAGTAAGGATCACAGAAAGCCCCCATAGTACATCCTCCAAATGCCTAGTCTCACTATGTACTCCAACTCCCTTTTACCAGCTCCACTGCAAGGACAGACATTTGAAGCTTGAGCTGGGCTCTATCAACTACACAACTCAGAAATGAGCTGGATTAGGCCCCTAGTTAACTGGGCAGAGGCAGGCAGAAGAAGCTAACTATCTGATCCTGGATTAACAAAAGCATCCTGTTGCAGGAGAGTGGGAAAGTGGGGGTGGAATGAAAGAAGGCACCCTAACCCAGCAGCTGCCTCAGTGGTTAAGTTCTGCATTTCAGGCTTCTGAGTCATTCCTGGGACTTCAATGTCCCTGGTTCACTTATAATTAGGGTTAGGGTTATTAATTAATTAATGATTAATTAATATAACTAATCATTCCTTTTTAATGTTTTTTTTTTTTAATATGAATTGGTGTTTTGCCTGCATGTATAACTGTGTAAGGGTGTCAGATCTTGGAATTACAGACAGTTGTTAGCTGTCATGTGGATGCTGGGAATCGAACTCAGGTCCTCTGGAAGAACAGCCAATGCTTTTAACCGCTGAGCCATCTCTCCAGCCCTAATATTTTTATTATATTATGTGCACTGGTGCTTTGCTTGCACGTCTGTGAGGGTGCCAGATATTGAAGTTAGACAGTTGTTAGCTGCCATGTGGGTGCTGGAAATTGAACCCAGGTCCTCTAAAAGAGCAGTCAGTGCTCTTAACCGATGAGCCATCTCTCCTGCCCCTTAATCATTCTTTTTTTTTTTTTTTTTTTTTTTTTTTTTTTTTTTTTTTTTTTTTTTTTTTTTTTTTTTTTTTCTTTGGTGTTTGCCTGAACTACAGACAGTTGTTAGCTGCCATGTGGGTGCTGGGAATCGAACCCGGGTCCTCTGGAAGAGCAGACGGTGCTCTTAACCGCTGAGCCATCTCTCCAGCCCCCCCTTAATCATTCTTTATGCAGTGGATTCTGTCATCTGCAACTAAACCTGCGTGGTATCTTCCAATGATAAAAAATTCACTTCATCTGCATTTACATTTAAAACTGTGGCAGAGGCCAGAGTGTCTGCCTAGCATCATGTCTGATGCCCTGGTTTGGAGCCAGCACTGAATTTAATAAATTAATTAATTAATTCACCCATATTTCTCCATTTCCCCCTTTCTCTTTTCCACTGAGTTTATCAAGCATTTCTTCAGATTTTCTTTCTTCTTGATTCCTATGATTCCCTGCATATGATATCACTCCTGCTAGGCACAATGGTCTTCTTTTTTTCAGGTATGTATTTTGGGTTTCTGTTGGCTGGTATTCTCCCATGGGTCAGACACTTAACTAGATGGCCTCAGCATACAAGACTAGAAGACCATGTTCCTTACTTTCTGAGTCTGATCTTAAAGAGGAGTTTGGTTGGCCAAAAGTGCTTCTAGGAAGATGGCAGAGGTCCTGGGAGAGAGGACAGACAGCCGTTCTATCTACATGCAGTTTCCTTTCTCTTCTAAAAAGTAAACAGTTAGTTTTTTGGTTTTTATGTGAGACAAGGTTTCTCTGTGTAGCCCTGTCTGTCCTGGAACTTGCTCTGTAGACCAGGCTGGCCCTAAACTCAGGGATCTGCCTGCTTCTGCCTTAATGCTGAAATTAAAGGCATGCATTACCACTGTCCAGCTAAAAGTAAACTGATAGTTTTACTTAAAGACATGATTCAAAACAATATTTAGAAATGATTAGTTAGTATTAACATGAAAATACCTTTATGAAGCCCAGCACTAGGAATACTCCTTAATTAAGAGAGAGAGAAAAAGTGCTAATGAGATGGACCAGCTGGAAAAGATGCCTTCTGCCAAGCCTGCAAACCACAGTTTAACCTCCCATATAACAGGGGAGAACTGTGTCTCACAATGTGGGCCATGGCATGTGCACACACACAAAATAGCAAATATAGATTCAAAATAATTTTTGTTTTATTTTTCAAGACTGGGTTTTTGTGTATAACAGCTCTGGCTGCTCTGGAACTCCATCTGTAGACCAGGCTGGCCTCAAACAGAGATCCACCTGCTTCTGCCTTCAAGTGCTGGGTTAAACGTCTGCACCACCTCTCTTAGCTTCAAAACAATTTTTAAAGAAATAACTAATTGGGATCACTAAAGAATTTGTCGGGGCTGGAGAGATGGCTCAGAGGTTAAGAGCACTGACTGTTCTTCCAGAGGTCCTGAGTTCAATTCCCAGCAACCACATGGTGGCTCACAATCATCTATAATAAGATCTGGTGCCCTCTTCTGTATACTGTATACATAATAAATAAATATTAAAAAAAAGAATTTGTCAATCAGTTGATAATCTTTATTTATACAGGAAGCCAAGAGTTCTTGTTGTTAGGTTTTCTTTGTTTTTTGGGTTTTTTTTAAATATTTATTTATTTATTGTGTATACAGTGTACAGAAGAGGGTACTAGATGTCATCATAGATAGTTGTGAGCCACCATGTGATTGCTGGGAATTGAACTCGGGACCTCTGGAAGAACAGTCAGTGCTCTTAACCTCTGAGCCTTCTCTCCAGCCCCACGTTTTTGTTATTTTTATTTTACTTTTCAAGACAGGGTCTCATCGTGTAGCTCTGGTTGTCCTAGAACCCACTACGTAGATTAGGTTGGCCTCAAACTCACATAGATCCACTGCTTCTGCCTCTCAAGTGCTGAGTTAAAAGTGTGAACCACTACACTCAACTATGTTGTTTTCTATGGTGATATACTGTATATTTAATAAAATTAATCTAGAATATCAAAGGACAGAATCACCCACAGCCAAGTCATGAAAGTCAGGGAGTGGTGACCCACACTTTTAATCCCATCACTTGAAAGACAGATCTGTTTGGATCTCTGTGACTTTAAGGCCTAACAGCCTTGCAGTGATGGCACCTGTCATTAATTACTCTCTGCACTTGGGAGGCAGAAGCAGGAAAACCTCTGTGACTTCAAGGCCAGCTTGGTCTACAAAGCAAGTTCTAGAACAGCCAGGACTGTTACATAGAAAACCTTGTCTGGAAAACAAACTGAAAAGATGTCTCTGTCTTCTGATATTCCAGACTAATTTTATTAAATATACAATATATCACCACCTCCTCCTTCTTTTAAAACATAGTTGTATGGTTACACAGCTTGGCTTGCCAGATATGACTGTCCTCCACTTCCCAGATACTGGGATTATAGGTGTGCACAACCACACCAAGCAGGGATCAAGCATTCTTCTGCCTTTCCTAATAAACTATCCCTATGAAACCAAACAGAATGTAAGAGAAAATCTGTCTCTACAGAAATATGCCTTTTTGTCGGGTGGTGGTGGGATCCCAGCACTCGGGAGGCAGAGGTAGGCTGATTTCTGTGAGTTTGAGGCCAGCCTGGTTTACAGAGCTAGTTTCAGGACAGCCAGAGCCACACAGTAACCTAAAAACAAAACAAAACAAAAAAGAAATATGCCTTCTGGAGGTCTCTTAGGGTGTGGCTCAATAGGAAAGCATGTGATTAGCATGAGCAAGGCCTCAAGGTCAATATCAGCTACAGCTAACAGATGAACAGAACTAGAATATCACTATTTTGCAATACCAAAGTATTTATGCCCTAAGCATCAACAACTCCTATCATCCCAGAAAGGTAACAAACATGTACTGCCTTCTCACACACTGTGACATATTCAAACCAAAACCAAATAGCTGATCAAGCATACAGAGTAGTGTTGTCCCATACAGCTTTCTATGATAGGAAATCTCAAGCTCCAATTGACCAATTCAGCAACACTAAGAACTTTCACTTTCTTTTTTAAAAAAATTTTTAATTATGAATAAAGTCATATTTTTTTATCTGTGTATATCCTTGTTCAAGCTCCCTTCCCCCTCCAGCCCCTTCCAGTCACTCTCTTCTCCACATCACTTTAGAACTTTCACTTTCAATCCTATGTGACTTAAGGATCACCCTGATGGATGGTACATCCTTATCCCTAAAATCCATTTGAAGTTAAGAGAGACTGAGAAACAGCCAAGGTGACTGAGAAAAATCCAGACTGTTGGGACCTCTACAAAGCAAATAATCCATTATTCCAACAATTAACTTGCAAGAGCATAAAAATATGTACATTAAATATGTACATTAAAAGCAACTAAAGGCCATGCCAAATGTCAATCATAGTGTGTGGACATTACGTGGACCTGATTAAACAAACAGGAGGAGGAGAGTGGGCATTTACAAGCCATTTAACAATGTGAACACATAATTCAAGTGGGTGTGATTGGGGCACATTTGGAACCACTTATAACTGAAATACAGTCAGCCATTGCTTAATGATGGATCCATTCCGAGAAAAGCCCAGTTAGGCAATTTTACCATTGCATGGACATTACAAAGTGTATTTACACAAGCTGAACTAAGACGTCACGCAGCACTATAATTTTACAGGATCACAGTTCTATGTATGGCACGTAGTTAGGCAGAACATGACTGTGGTATATCTGAAAACTCAAAGTCTTCTATGGGAAGGTGGAGGATAGAAGCCGCAAGGATGGGCTAGGACTAAGAGACAATTTTGTCCTTGAAATTCTTCATAATCAAAATTGAGAGGAATAAAAGGACACACATTTGACGAATATTGTCACCACCCACTAGAGAGCCAAATGAAAGGTGGAATACTATTTTTTTTTTTTTTTTTTTTTTTTTTTTTTTTTTATTGAGACAAGGTCTCACTATGTAGCCCTGGCTGACCTAGAACTGTAAATGTAGACCAGGATGTCTTTGAATCCACAAAGATCCACCTGCCTCTGCCTCCAGTGCTAAGCTCAAAGGCGGTGGCCACCAAGACTGACTTACTTCTGAACTCACAAAGGAGGAAAAAGAAAACAGATTAGGTTTGGGTAAGAACAGGAATTCATCTGCTAGTCCCTACTTACACCTGGGTCCTGCCAGCCATAGTGAGTCAACTCACAAAGTTCACTCTAGATTTTTTGGGGGGGAAGATTTAAGAGACAGAGGGCACCTGTATTTCCAGGGTTTGTCTAGCCCACACTTAGAGATCTGCAAATGAGGTCCTTGATTGAACCTGGATGTTTATGTCTCCCTACCGCACATGTTTTTTAAATCACAGAATTCTTAGTCTTAAAGAGATCACATCGTTACAACCTGCCCCACAGCCCACAATGGAAGGTCAGACAAACAAGGATGAAGTACATCTTCTCAACTTGGTTCCCAGTCTTCCTCCCAGACCTACTCACCACAGCCAACACATCCAGGTTGTCAAACCCCAAGTCTCTGCTGCAGAGCAACACAATAACAAAACCCTTCATCACTCACTTCCGTTGGCAGCCTGTGATGGTTCCCCAACCTTTGTTTTTATTCCCCCATTTAACTCACACAGATCTCCACAGTGAGGCTTTGAGGAGCAAGATCTTCCGGGTCAAGCCTTCCAAAACTGCCCCTCTGCCCATGTCAGAACACTCTTCTTGGTTTGGCCCTTCGACCTGCTCTCATCCCCCACTCCATGCTGCACACTCTGCCCCCATCCTAACCGGTACAAGGCTCAGCCCACATCACCCTAAGACCAGTCATCCTCATTTCCACAGCCCTCCAATCCTTCAAGAACCCTTCCCAACTCAGCAATCACATCTTTGCTGGTGCTTCCGGTTCAGCCTTACTCTCCTGTACAGAGATGATGCAGGTGATTCCCCCAGCAGATCAGAGAACATTCTTGGTTAGTGAGCACCCTTTCTCATCCTACCTCACACTGAATTAGGTAGAGATCATGAATATCTTCATTTTACAGCGAAGGAAACCAAAGTCCAGAACCACTCAAGCTCACATGGTTCTGAGGTTCGTAGATACTTAATCACTATTGCTAGAGTATTCTAGAAGCAACACGCTGGGGTAGGAGTGTCTTATTTCTTGGTTGTCTGGCACTCGGCAGACATAATGTACGCTGCTGGGTGTTTTGTGAGGTTTTTGATTGTTTTGGTTTTTTTCCTCTGGGCAGGGGATGGGCCCTTACGCTTTCTTTGGTCCTACAAGCCCACTGCCCAATGTGTTTTCCAGTTTTAAAACTAAATCATGCCGGTGGTGCTGGCCCTTAATCCCAGCACTCAGAAGGCAGAGGCAGGTTGATCTCTGTCAATTCAAGGCTAGCCTGGTCTAAAGAGCTAGTTCCAAGACAGGTTCCAAAGCCACACAGAGAAACCCTGTCTCCAAAACAAAACAGTAAATCATTACAGCAGTACACTTGGCTGGGGCTGCAGCTCCGTTATACAGTGCTTGTCTACACGGAAGGTGCAGATGATCAGCTCTATGGGGACAAAAATACACCATGCTATGAATGAATGGACCTAATCCCTGAATGATCCTCTTTCAGTAAAAAAAAAAAAAAAAAAAAGACCTTTTTGTTTGTTCTTTTGAAACAGGGTCACTCTGTGTAGCCCTCTCTGGCTTGGAACTTCACTCTGTAGACCAGGCTGGCCTGTAACAGAGATCCATCTGCTTCTGCCTCCTAAGTGTTGGGACTAAAGACAGACCACCCCACCAGGCTAAAAAAACAAATTCTTTGAGTTCTGTATGCCTTATGAAATAGTCACACACTGTGCTAAGAGGTGGGCAATTTGATCAGCCACTTGAAAACTGCCAATACCAGGGCAGCTATTTCCAGAGTCTTTGGTGATGCTAATAACAAACTGTCTCCAATGCTGGCTTAGAAAGAAAGGGTAGGACCTGAAGGCCTTCAGTGAATAAAAACTCCCTAGGAAATGTAAAGTGTGGGGAGCAGGTTGCTTGTTAACGGTCTGCAAGTATACCCAAGCCCCTCCTCCAGCACAGAGGCAATGTATCTTGGAAATTACTGGTTTATTGACTCCTTTAATCTGAAATTCCAAGGCTTGTGTCTGCCCAAGGCAGAAAGGAGATCTTCCAAAATCTGAGACTGGCTTTCTCTCTTTACCAAGATGGGGACGGAGGAGGGGCAAACTAATGAACTAGTATCCCTCCCCAAACAACCTTACAATTGTCTTTCTCGCCCGGTGATAAATATGCAAGTGGGGCACTTTGCAGAATTTCCCAAAGGGCAAGAGCTAGCTAGCCGCTACAGGAAAACTTTTCCCTCCCATTTAACCCCACCTGGCTCAGCAGCCTCCAGACTGCTCATTCCAAATCTCAGCGCACTCTGTGAAATATGGCCCCCACCCGCAGCTCGCAGTATCCTAGGGTCTTTCCGGTGTCCCGGCCTCAAATCCTAATTCAGAACCAAATGCGCCCCGGCCCACCCCTGAGGGAAGGAAATGCTGCTTTTTTTATCCCCCAGAATTCACCCTTCCCTCCCGCATCTGTCTGGGGGGCCTAGGCGGCCCATACTCTGGAACGCCCTAGAATTATGGCCCACTTTCTACAAGGTGGCACTACAGCCCTCCAGGTTAGGATCTGGGGTTTATGCATAAAACACTCCGCCTCCCCTCCCCCTCTAGATAGCTGTGAGTCGGCGGGGCAGGATTCCTTAATCCTGGGGGTAGCGGATACCTTTGAACAGGTGGTCATGGAAGTTCCACCCAACAAAGCGCTGATGGCCATCAAGATAAGATGTTGCCTTCTATAGCGTTTGAGGGGCACAGACATTCCAATCCACTAGGGTAGGAACGCTTTAAAAACAACAACAACAAAAAAACTGCAGGTGAGCCCTTTTATCTTTTACCCACTAATTTAATTCTTGAAGATGTGAAGAGGAGAAAAAAAGGCAAATTTAAAGTATCCTGCACAACAAGCTTCTCGTCTAACAGGCTCCACCAGAGCTCTGGGAATAGCGGTGACTGTGAGGCCCACTGTGTCCCAAAATACAAGGAGGGAAACAAAACTCTCAGGACCTCGAGGTGTCAAGGACTGCGTCCCAGAGGGCATCACGTCTAAGGTCCCAGCTTTTGCTCCGTCTCCACCCGAAATCTCAGGCCGTCTGGTTAACAGTCTGGCCTTGGACACAGGACTGGAGCTGAACCGGGGTAGTTAGACTCGATCTTCAGTGGTTCCCGAAGCTACTACCAGCGTCAGACACAGCCTTCACCCTGGCAGCTGGGTCCGCTTAAGATGCTGGCAACCTGGGCACCGTGGCGCTGGGGACAGGTCGAGCGGAGCCTGGCTGCCGCCCAGGGGCAGGTGCAGGAGTGACGGGCCGGCTTGCGGCGCCTGGGCCCCGTTGCGCGGGCGGGCGCGGCAGGGAGGGGCGCCGGGGCTCTCAAGCCGGACGCCAGGGCGTGGTGCAGGTGGCGGCGGGGGCAGAGTCGACACCCTACCTTGATTTTTGACCTGGCAACCGGGCGCTGCATCGCTGCCAGGTGTCCATCGGGACCTTCGGAGTCTTGGAGCTCTGGAGTTTCAGGCTCTGGCGCGCGCGGGGACGAGCTGCTCTCGATGCCTCCGGGTTCCCCCGCGCTGCTGCTACTGCTGCTGCTGCAACCGCTGCTACTGCCGCCGTCGCTGCGGCAGTCCTCGGGGGGGTCGGGGAGCAGGCAGCCCAGGCTCACTGCGGAGGGAGGGGGCCGCACCCCAACATTCAACCACACGCGGCGTCACGCCCGGGCGCCCACGACAGTTTGACCTGCGGGCGGTGCCGCCGCCCCGCCCCGGACCTGGGCATCTCGCCAAGTGGGCGACGTCCCGAGAATAGACGAGTCAGCCGGGCGATCGGACCCTCGAACTAACTTAGGGTGCCGGGAGACCGATCATCAGGCCACTCCGGTGCCCACGAAGCACCAGGGGCCATGCGCCGCGGAGAACCCCGCGCGCCAAGTTTCCTCTCGCGCCCGCGGAGGCGAGTGTGCCCTCGCCTTGCCTCGCTCTAGAGAGGTTAGCGGACCTTCACGTGTGGCTTAGAGGGCGTAGAGAGCAAGGGAACCCCCAGTGCCTTCCACCCTTCCACCCCCTTCCAGGGCCACCTCGGCCCGCGCTGCAGCCAACGGTCCCGCCGCCAGGCAATTAGCCCTGTCTAGGGAGAAAGCACCGGCGTCCCAGGTTTCCCAGCCTAGTCATCGATCCCCCTCCCGTAAAGACCTCTCCCCCCACGACCCCAGCCGGGAGGAGGAAGAGATGGGAACGTCAGCTCTGGCGGCGAACAGCAGGGCCGCGGTTACCCTGCCCCCACCCGGGAGCCCCGCGCCCAGGCCAGGCCCCCGCGCTCCTCACCTGGGATGTAGGTGTCTGCCCTTTTGTCATCCGGGAGCTCATCCCAGCTGCGGACCGAGACTCCTGGGCTCCTTCTCTTCACCAGAAAGACTTTGGGCATGATTGGATCCCCTCTCCAGACTGCGGCCCCCTCCTCCCCGCTGCTCCCCGTTAGTGGCGCTGGAGGCGCCTGGATCCCCTGGCTCCCGGAGTCCGGAGCCCACCTTCCCGCCTTGCCTGCCTTTTTCCTGCACCCCCCGCTGCGCTGCCTGGGGCCTCTCCCCTCACTCTGGGTGACTCGCAGCCTCCCGGCTCGGCGACACCTATGCCTTAAATCGCGCGTGAGACCACGCCAGGGAAAAAGTTTCATAAGGTGGAATAGAAAAGGCACCAGGAAACTTGGGAGTGAGCATGCGCCCTGCAACATAACGGTGTCAACAAGCTCGCTACCTGTCCGACCGGTTCCGGCGGCCGGGGCTGCCTGATCCAGCCCTTCCTTAGGCATGAATGTTTGCAAAAGAATTTAACGTCTGATTTTCCCCCCCTCCTCTTTTTTTTTTTCTTTTTTTTTTTTTTAAATAGGAAGAACATTTTAAAATCGACACTCTGCCTCATACCTCCATCACATGCACTTTGTAAGATAAACTCTTTAAAAGCCTCAGGTCCACTGCCCCGGGCACCCCTGCTACGAGTTGAGGTCTCCCATAAATTGGCCCCCACCTTCGAAGTGGATTTGTCTCCGACAAGCAAGCCAGAAATTGGCTTTGGACCTTGTGGGACTATTTCCAGGAGTTTTGGAACCTCGGGGGGTCGGTGTGGGACGCTTGTCAGGTAAAGAGTGTGTGTGTGTGGGGGGGGTAGGAGCTTTAGTTTTCTATCCTCTAGAACACCCCTCAACGATAAATCTAAAAATCTTGCACCTTTGGAGCATGTCGCTTTACTGATCTGTGCCACTCAATCTAAGAAAAATAAGGCTTGTTCTACCAAAGCAGCTTCCTCCCAAAACCTTGCACCCCAGGAGTCCCTTCACCCAAGATAAACGCACAATCAAGACAAAAGCCAAGTATATGTCATGAGAACGCTTATTTAAGCCGAGTCTCTAGTCCTCAGCCTGTCTCATTGTTGTCTAGTCTGACCACTGGCTCCTAAAAATTGGAGGCAGGAAAGGACTCATCCAGGAAGCCAAGGATTGAAAATTGATACACCTCCTCTTCTGCCACTGGCGAAGGCTGCCGGAAACCTTTGAGTTTTTTTGTTTTTATTTTTATTTTTTCTGTTTACCTTTCTTTCTAAAGGAAAATGGGGGGAGGTTGGTAAAAGATACTAAGTTTATAGGGGTGGCCTGCTTTGGGGACTTGGTATCCCTATACCAAAGCCCTGCTGCTCTGCTGCGCCCAGAACAACCCACACAGCCAACGCCATGGGCGCCCGGCTCCAGAGGGTGGGCAGACCCGTGCCAGCTGTTGGAGGCTGCCGGGGAGGCTGCGGGGCGCGTCTAGCCAGGGGTGCTCAGGCGTCTGCGGTTCACCGGACCGGCAGGCTCACCTGCCCATAACAAGACCCGGAGCGCTCCAGGCCCACATAGCCCGGGGAATCAATACAGAGGCTGTCTGGGTCTTCTTCCGCCTTTGGAATGGCCTTTAGGGATACAACGGCCTGGTAACGGATTTCTGGACTTGGCTGGCGTATTCCCAGAGAGCACAGAGAGGGGGCGCAACTCCGGCGAGGCTGTGCAGGGGGATAAAGCGTACGCACCTTGACTAACCATCTGCCTTCAAGGACCTGTCTAGGATCAACTCTGAATTCAGGTTTCCTCCGAGAAAATCGTCAAGAGTGAAAAGGACTTTGATCCTGGTGAACTAGAGGAGGGGAACATGTCTATAGCAGCACAAGAAAATGAGGCTTGTTGGCTACGGAGTTGATGGCGCAGCTTCTGGGCAACTCTGCAGATGTATTTTTATCTGCCAACAAACTGGAGACTTGCTAGAAAGAAGGAGCGTGGTGAATGAAAAAGTAAAAATAAAACCACGAAGCCACAAAATTATCCTCCATCTTTAAGAATCTTCAAAACTTCATTCAAAATTCCTTATTTTTATTCAGGAATCAATCAATTCTATTGATAAAGCTAGCTTTCCGACTTTCTCTCTTCTTCCAGACTTCAAATCACTGAACACCTGGGCCATTATTTTTGTTATTTGAAAAGATCGCACAAACTTGTGGTTTATTTTTTTAATTTTATTTTTTAAATATTTATTTTTATTTTATGTGAATTGGTGTTTTGCTTGCATGTGTAACTGTGTAAGGGTGTCAGCTCTTGGAATTACAGACAGTTGTTAGCTGCCATGTGGATACTGGGAATCGAACTCAGGTCCTCCGGAAGAACAGTCATTGCTCTTAACCGCTGAGCCACCTCTCCAGCCCGACTTGTGGTTTATAAGCTTAGAAATCGCAAAAAGGTTCTGCAAATTTGAGGGAGCTGGAAACAAAGAATAACATAATTGCTTTTATTCTATGATATTTGCTAGATGTTTCTTTTTATTGAAAGTAATTTTTTTTTACATATTCTGATCACAGTTCCCGTCCCCCAACTTGCCAGCTCCTCTCTAAGAAGTAGGGGGAAAGAATACAAATGTAGCCCGTTGGTGGTTGCGTCTGCCTTTAATCCCAGCATTCTGGAGACAGAGGCAGGGGACCTCTGTGAGTTCCAGGGCAGGCCAGCTTGGTCTACAGAGTGAATTCTAGAACAGTCAAGACAACACAAAGAAATCCTCTCTGAAAAAACAAAACAAAACAGAAAAAAAAAAAAAAAAAAGCCTAAGGTCTTTTTATTCTTTTATTTTTAAAACTCAGTCTTGATATGTGTTTATCAATATCATTAACATACAAGGACCAGTCTCTGACTTTAATACAGCCTCAAAAGCAGTAAACAAACAAACCTGGTTAAAAACAAACAAACAAACAAAAAAGCCTCCGGCTTGAAGAAGAGTTGAGAAACAGGATATGGTCTACTGATTGTGAATTGCTAGGGATGAAAATCTTTCCTGGGATCCTTAGAATGGGTATCCAGCTTAGCAGAATGTGTCCAGGGCTAGAATGCTCACTATCTCTAACATCTATGTAGTCTGTGGTTAGACATACCTCCTTCAGCTTGTGTGTCCATCTCAACTCTCATTCTGTCCTGGAGGTGACACACTATTCTCGAGTCCCCTCCCATGCCTCCTCTTCCCATAGTTCAAGTTGAGGTCAGAAGATTTTATATTCTTAGTTAAGGCTTCTTTTCTCCAGAAACTACTGTCAGGTTGGAGATAGACAGGTACAGACCTGTTCGGTGCTACTCAGCCGTAGGAGTAGGATGCTGCTATAGGGAGGGAGGATTAGTACAATTTTTAAAGAACAAGTCTCTCTCTCTCTCTCCATCCATCTATCCACCCATCCCTTCCCCCCTCTTTGTGTGTGTGTTGTAACCAAATTCACCTGCACAAACAACACCAGAAAACAGAGGCTAATGTCAGTCTTACTTCTCCAATCAGTATTTTGTCAGTTCCCCTTATAGGTGTCATAAAATAGAAAAGAAGTCAAGCTGGGCATGTCAATGCAGCCTTTAACACCTCTAATTCTGGCACTTGGGAGGAAGAGGCAGACAGATCTTTGAATTTAGGGCCAACCCGGACTACATAGTGAGTTGCAGGTCAGCCAAGGGACACTGTCTAATGGGGGTGGGGTGGGGGGTAGGGGGTGGGTGGTGTCAAGGTACAAGGATTTTGGTTGTTTGATTGTGTGGTTATGATTTCATATCTACATGAACAACCCAGGAGAATCTGTGAGTATATTATTAAATTAATAAAATTTAGTAAGATGAATCATTCATTGTATAGAATAAGTATGTGTGTCATTACTTCATTTCTTTTTTAAAAAAATAATTATTTTTTTAACTTATGTGTATTAGTTTTTCCTGCATGTATGTCTGTGAGGGTATCATATCCCCCGCAAGTGGAGTTACAGACAGCCATAAGCTGCCATGTGGGTGCTGGGAATTGAACCCAGGTCCCCTGAAAGAGCAGCCAGTGCTTTTAACTGCTGAGCCTTCTCTCCAGCCCCATGACTACATTGCTAAATGCTGGCAGCAGTCAGGAAAATAAATCGATGAAAAGGAATGGCTTTCAGTATCATCAACAACATGAAGATTCTGGATTGAGACCTTTTAAATGTGCAGCTTTATTTTGGAGAAATGGAAAGACATTAAAGAAGATACGAATCAGTGGACACACCATGTGACAGACGGGGAGACTCCAAACGAGGAAGAAAGCTCAAGTCCATCTGTAGATTTCTTAAATTGTCATTTATTTATGTATTTTGGAGTAGTGGGATGAATCCCCAGATTCCATTCATGCCTTGCAAATGAGCTGTAGCCCTGCCCTCATATATAGATTTAATACAATCCTTTAGAGTACTTGGAACAAATAGTCTTTCCTGGTTTGTGACACACCTGTTCCAAAGTTCTGCAGGAGTCAAGAGTGGTGGTACACACTGTCAATCCCACCACTAAGGAAGCCGTGTTGAGAGGATGGCTCCCAGGTTTGTGGTAGCCTGGGCTAGAAGTGAATTTCAGATCAGTCAGGGTTGCATGGAGACTCTGGAAGTGAGTGTGTGTGTAATGTGTGTTAAAAGAAGGGTAAATGTTCCTAAAGGACTAGTGTATGGACCCAATGTAGTCAGAGTGTTTTGTCTGGACTAATGGCTCCCAAATAACCACCACACAGAGACTTCTTATTAATTAGGAAAGCTTAGCCAATAGCTTAGGCTTGTTTTTAGGTAGCCCTTTTAACTTAAATTAACCCATCTCTGTTCAACTGTGTACTGCCTCAAGGCTCATTTACTGTATCCAAGTACTTTTCATGTTGCTTCTTCTGCATTTGGCTGGCAACTCCCAAGACCCTCCCCAGCATTTTCTGTTCCCCAAATCCTGCCTACCTAATGACCACTTAGGTTTTTTTTTTTGGTTTTTTTTGTTGTTTTTTTTTTTTTTTTTATTAAGCCAGTCATAGTGACATATATTTACACAGTGTAAAGGAATATTATACATTTTCTTCTTTTTGTCTAAATAAAAAGGAAGGTTTTAACTTTTTAAAAAAATATTTATTTTCTTTTTATTTTATGTGAATTGGTGTTTTGCTTGCATGTATAACTGTGTAAGGGTGTCAGATCTTGGAATTACAGACAGTTGTGAGCTTCCATGTGCATGCTGGGAATCAAACTCAGGTCCTCCAGAAGAACAGTCAGTGCTCTTAATCACTGAATCATCTCTCTAGCCCCAGAAGGTTTTAACTTTAACAAAGTAAAATTATATACAACAAAACAGTTATCAATTAAAAATTGCAGTTACAATATCTAGTCTTTGTATTTGACAAATTTAGAGAAAATACTATCTATCTTATCTTTGTGAATCTAAAGTTTTATACCTAATTGACCTACCTTTTAATCAAAACTAAAGAAAACTTTAAGTCTAATTATTTAGTTTTTAATTCCATCAAAGACCCCAGAAGAGGGTACTGTTGCCTAAAAATAGGGACATCTGGCTGCCTGGAAAGTCACCCAAAGTTCATCCATCTTTGACCTCCTACAGGCCTAGTATACCTGACATTTTTGAGAAGCAGAGAATTTTGAAGACCTGTCCTTCCTTAGTCTTAGCAAAGTTCGGTAGTCACTTTTTTTTTTTTTTTTTTTTTTGCATTTTACTGATCCAGTTTGGACAGTACACAGTCAGCAATTAAGGTGAGGGCAGTTTCTTTGCCCAAATGGCTAGCTTTTCCCATAAAGAAAGTAAACTCCACACAGTTTCTTTCCTCTCCATAATCCTCTTTTGAAGGAAACTGGTGCTGTCAGGAGCAGACATCTCACTGTCATAAAAAGCCTTAGGTTATTAAATATTAAATGCCACATCCTGTAGGTCTTTGAAGTGTTTGAAAGACATTTATATATTTAAATGTATCTGTGTATGACCTTGAAACATATCTAACATGACTTTACATTTGACTATTATAAGGACTAGAGATTAATCTGTATATTTGAATTATACATTACATTTTTTTCATGGTTAAAAATATGACTTTATTCATAATAAAAAATCTAAAGTTCTGGACTTAAGACATTGATAGTGATACATTACATTTTTAAATGACTTGATGAACATAATACCCAAAATAAGAGTAGAAACATATATACAGTATAGCAAAATTAACTTTAAATGTGTATCAATTAACCAAAATCCATATCATGTAAAATATTTTGAAATTAATAGTTGTTTTTTAAATTAAAGTAGCTTCAATAATCTACCCTTTTATCTCATCACTTCTATATCATATTCCCCTTTTTTCCTTTAGAAAGAGATCTTATAATTTAGCTTTTTGTCTAGCTTTTATTTCTGACTATGACCAATAACAACTTGTAACCAACCCTCCTAAATAATGACAAACATTTATAATGTATTGAATAACCAAAACCCACCCACGCCCCATCTCTTGGGAATGTAAGTGTCATTTTCTAGACTACTTCCTGATGTTTGTGGGTGCTGATATCTTTAAGGAAACCTTGAGGAAATCAAGATAATTTTAGGTCTTGGCTGAAGTAGTTTGCGAAGCTGGCCCATCTCAGCCAGCAGTCTTGAAGCTGTTTTGAATGCAGAATTCTGAGGAAACTGTAACAGAGGCATTTTGAGATACTAGATCACCTGGGCCATCTGTTTTTATTGGTGTCTGATCTCCTTGTTCTAAAAATACGTACACTCTTAAAGGTAACATACATTTCTGTATCAATACAAGATTAGAATTGTGTGCTATTCACAAGTTAGCCAAAGATCATGATTTTTGTTTGTTTTATGTTTAAGCAGATAAAATGTACATTACATGTTTTATAGTTTTTTTGGGTTTATTTCATTATGTCTGTAGCCAGGATTTCCAGGGGGTCTTCCCAAATCAAACCTGATCCATATCAATATGAAATAAACCCATAGCTTCTCATTTCCTGTAAAAAATAAAAGTATAACTGCTTCTCCAAAGTAACATATCTTTTGACTTTCATTTTAAAGTCAAGACATTTTAAAAATATGTAGGTTGTTTTAATCCAGCAGTTTTCATAAGCAAATGTGTCTTACTTAGCAGCTGTTGTTCATTCATTAGTAATCACAAAAATCTAAAGACAACACAGCAACATACAAGATCTAGACTTACCATATATATTCCATCTTTACATGGCTTTTTATTTATTTATTTTACTTATCCCCTTTTAGAAGAACTTTATTATTTTTAAACTATTTTTTAATCTATGACTGTATATATTCTTTTTTCTCTCCCAAGCCTATACATATATTTAAAAACACTGTAACTTGTTTAGAGTTATTTTTCCATTTGGATCAGTCTTTACTGAGCATTTGTATTATTTTTTGATTGTATGAGATGAATTTTAAATTGTTATGTTAGCCACTGGCTTTGCTAAGCTTAGTGAATGACACCAGTGCATGGTGGTTGGCAGCTGCTGGGAGATGCTCTCTATACTGTGACTGATATGAGAGAGAGGAGACTAGGAAGCCATGTTTGGCTTCATTTTTATGTGTTTAAAAACCTGTTTAAAGCTTTTTCAGGTCTTATGTGAATGCAAATGCCTCATGTCAGGTGCCACATTCTATCTGGACTGCTGGCTCCCAAATAACCACACAGAAACTTTTTATTAATTATGAAAGTTCAGCCAATACCTTAGGCTTGTTTTTAGCTAACATTTATAACTTAAACCAATTCATTTCTATTAATCTATGTGCTGCCCTGAGGCTCATTTACCTCATTGATGAACTTTCCATACTGCTTCTGTTGAGTCTGGGTGGCAACTCCCCAGACTCTGCCCTTCTCCCCAGCATTCTCTCTGCCCTGAGAATCCTGCCTAGCTACTGGTCATTTAGCTTTTTTATTAAACCAGTCATAGTGACATATATATTCATACAGTGCAAAAGAATATTCTACAGCCCAATGGATCAGATGCCAATAAAAATGTGAAGAAGTGGCATGGGTGCTTTTAGGCTCTTATCTGGAATTCTACAACATGTTCAAAGCTTACAGCAGAAACCAGCAGGGCCTTTCCCACTTGAGACAACAGTCTCAAGGGAACTCTCACTGCTGTCTATTCAGCCTGCAAACATCATAGAAGTTTCCTGTGTAGGTCTCAGTATCTCTTCTTCTGAGGCATAGCATGGTCTAGAAAAGGCAGGAGAGTTTTCTCACTTACTCTAGGGCATGCCTTCTCTATAGTCTTTCTCAGAAGTACACTGCTTCTTCCAGCTATGAGCTTATGTGGTCCTAGACAGGCTGGTTCTATCTCTGCACATCTCACCCAGCTAACTTGGCCATAGTGACTGTCTCAGTGTCAAAAGTGAGACCCATGCAGAACCAGCTCTGAAGATGAGCAAGAGATGTCCTCTTGGGTGTGGAGAAAGATAAACCTGGGGTAGGCAGCCTTCTGAGAAGGATGCCAACAAAGGAAGATAAAGCTGGAAGCAAAGCCTTTTTCTCAAGAGCTGTGAAAGCACGGAGTACTTTAGAAGAGTGTGGCTGAGGTCCTAGGGGTCTTCACTGTTTCTGCAGTCACAGCTGCGAGTGACCACTGGTGCATCACAGAGCTAACATCCTGCCAGTGACATCAGAAGGGATAGGTAGGTGACATTTCTATTTAAAGGAAGGTGGCCCTTCAAGTAAGACAATCTGAGATCTCAAAGTCCTTTCCTCCTCTTCCTTGCTCTTCCCACTGTTTTAAAGTAGAATATGCACACTGTCTCCCACAAAAAGGGCAGCCTTATCTCTATTCATGGAAGCCATGGTGTGACCTTACCTAGAACAAAGGTCTTTACTGGTATAATTAAAAATTTGAGATTAAAATATTCTCAATTATCTGGGAGGACATTAAATATCACTATAAATGTCATTATGAGAGAAAAAATGGCAGATTATGAAAATAAAAAGGATGCCTGTCAGAGCTTGTAGTAATGGCACCATCAGTCAAGAAATGTTGGTATCCACAGGAACCACATGAGGCAGAAGTATAGAGCACTGTTGACACCTTGGTTTCAGCTCAAGGGTACAAATATAGGACTTCTTAATGTAATTTATTTATTTATTTTTATTTGCACTGGTCTTTTGCCTTCATGTATGTCTCTGTAAATGTATCTGATCTTGGAGTTACAGACAGTTGTTAGCTGCCATGTGGGTGCTGGGACTTGAACCTGGGTCCTCTGGAAGAACAGCCAATGCTTTTTTAAGCCACTGGGCCATCTCTCCAGCTCCAGATATAGGACTTTTGTCCTCCAGGCATATGTAAGAGTGCATTTCTGGGTTTATTTGTTTACTTTGTATATGTTTATGTGTTTGTGTGATATGGGGGTGGGTGAGGGTGAAAGTGTGCACCTATACCCTCACAGAGACCAGCGGAAGGCTCTTTCTCTTTGTTCTGTTTCTTTGAGGGTCTCTCACTGAACCCAGAGCTTGCAAACTTCAAAGATCCTTTTGTCTCCACTGCTGAGGTTACAGGTGTTTGCTCAGAGGGCCATTTGCAGCTTAACAAGGGTGCTGGGATCCGAACTCCAGTGCTCCATCTAACTGTTGAGACATTCATCTCTGGGCCCTGAGTTCCTGCTGTTTTAAGTCACCAAGGCTGTAGCAGTTATAGCAGCCACAGGAAACCAATGTTCCCATAGGCCCCTGCTGTTCCCTGCTCTTCCTTCTGTGCTTCTTCCTTTTTCTCCCATCATGGTCCATATTTTCCCCATAGTCTCCTTACCAACTCTGCAAAAAAGAATTATTAACTTGATAATCAATGTCCCTTCCATACCTCTTTGTTAGGAGAATTTTATTTCTGCTTTTGAATGTCTTCTGTGTTATTAGTCTCATTCTTTTTTGCTTCATTTTTTCTTTTTGTTAAGATCTGTTGCCAGGCTGTGTGGTGGTGGTGCACACATTTAATCTCATTGCTTCAGAGGCAGAGGCCAGCCTGGTCTACACAGTGAGTTCCAGCCAGAGCTATGTAGAAAAACCCTGTCTCAAAAGGAAAAAAAAAAAAAAAAGATTTTATTTATAGAGGGCAGGGATGGGGGTGGAATATGCACATGCTTGCAGCTTCCTCCTGGAGACCAGAAGAGGGCGTCAGATTCTCATTAGTCATGCCATGTGACATTGTTTCATCCAATGAGTCACTCACAAAATTCTGCCAGGTACAATGTATAAATGTTCGGCAGCTGCCTTGTAACAATGAGGATGTTAACATGATACTGAAAATCCAAAAGCAAGAGTTGGCACAGCAGAGAGTCTGAGCCTTTGAGGGCTTGAGCAGCCGAAACCAGGCTGCAACTGTCAAGTTCATAAAGGGAGTGGAGGAAAGGGCTTTCTTTGTTTAATCAGTTCTACTTTTACAGCAATAAGTACCCAGCACACTCAACATGTCAATCTTGGCAAAGCTTGATTTAGATGATACCGGAGAGAGAACTTCCTTCTTTCCAGCAAACTCCTCTAATATTCATTAGTTATCTTACACGTGTAATTTATTTATACAGATACCAAGGAAATTATTGCAGTCTTTCCCTTCAAAACTGTTGTGCTGCTTCAGCTGTGTAGTGTGTCAAAAAGGAATTCATCTGGGCATGGGAACTCATACCTCCGATTTTAGCACTTAGGAGGCTGATAAAAGAAGGTCACAAATTCAAGGCCAGTCTGGAGTACAAATAGCAAGACCTTGTCTCAAAAATCCTGTAACTAGGAACCAGAAAGATGGCTCAGTAGTTAACTTTAAAGCACTGGTGGTTCTTCCAGAGAACCTGGGTTCAATTCCCAGAACCCACATGGTTATAGCTCACAATCATCTATAACTTCAATTCTAGGAATCTGACACCCTCTTCTAGCCTCTGAGAGCACCAGGCACACACATGATGCATAGACATACATGCAAACAAAATGTCCATACACATGAAAAATAATAAAATGAAGTTTAAAAGTTAAATCCTATGGCTAGGCAGGTAGCACAGAAGTCAGGTTCTGGCCTAGCAGACCTAAAACTACAGACTCAGGCCTTAACTCCCAGAGTAACCAATTCTTCTTCAGATTATTTATTTTAGCCTCAAACTTACTAAGATCTGCCTGTCTCTGTCTCCTAAATGCTGGAATTAAAATCCTGTGTCACCATGCCTGCTAGATTTAAAACCTTTTATTATTAGCACATGTGTATGATGTACATTTTTTTTTTGTTACTGTGTATTTGTTTGGTTGGGTGGGTGCGCGCATGCGCATGGATGGGCGAGTACCAGCTGACATGTGGAAGTTAGATAAAAGATGGCTCCTGCGAGCTGGTTTCTCCTTCAACTGTGGGATTTAGTGATTGAACCCAGGCCACCACGCTTGCACAACAAGCATTTTTCAGCTAGGCATCTAGCTTGTGCTGAGGGCCCATCAACACTACTGAGTTGCTGTTGTACTCGGATCCATGCAGAACTTCATTTCTTTTGCTCCTTTGTCCTGGGAAATAGTTGTTATGTGAGTGCCTGAAGCTCCCGCGTAGTGAGCAGGGCATCTTTCTCCGTCTACGCACAGCACAATTACCCGTCTTCCTAGATCAGTCTCTACACAGAGCAGTACCCGTCTTCCTGGGATCTTTCTGTTCCTTCTGCATGCTGCAGGGCCTTGCAGGAACATTTCCCAACTCTGAACTTTGGAGGTGTTCTGCTGCTTCCTAACTGCTGAAAATAAAGGTCAACTTAGAGGCAAGCAAAAATTATTTCCTCCATAGCTGCCTCCAGGTTTGAAGACACTAGTATTTGGTGACTCTGCCCTCAATAGAATCTCAGAGTCCTCTCTTTCTAGACAGTGGAATAACAAGATTTGGGATTTTTCCACTCACATTTGAAAATTCCCAGCAGGGGCTGGAGAGATGGCTCAGCGGTTAAGAGCACCGTCTGCTCTTCCAGAGGACCCGGGTTCGATTCCCAGCACCCACATGGCAGCTAACAACTGTCTGTAGTTCCAGTTCCAGGCAAACACCAAGGCAAATAAATAAATAAAGTTTAAAAAAAAAAAAAAAGAAAATTCCCAGAGAGGTGGCTCAGAAATTACAAGTGCTGAGTGTTGTTGCAGGGGACCTGGATTTGGTTCCTGGTACCCACGTGGTGACTCAGACCTACCTGGAGCTCCAGTTATGGATCTGAGTCCTCTTCTGACCTTCATGGGCTCCTCCCCACGCTCCATGCATATATTACTCATGCAGGTTCACACACATACATATTAAATAAACAAACAGTAAAAAAAAAAAAAAAAAAATCCAACCCAGAAGTAGATGAGAAATCACTTTCATGAGACAACACCTTTCCAGGGTCACCAGTCATCTCTGACGTCTACAGGGTTAATGAGAATTCTGGAGGCACAGCTAGGAAGCCATGCTAGGCAAGATCTGGGAGATCCTTAAAGATGAAAAAGGACTCCAATGGGGTGTGGCGGCTCATGTCCCTAATCTCTCGTGGAGTGACTTTTTCTGGGGAGACCTGAGCACACGTCTGTTCACCCTAGGTAAGGCACCAACGACAAACCAAAGAAATGATTTCCCAGAAGTCTAGTTTAGTGAATCAGGGAGTTAAGCGGGGTTACTTACAGAAGCAGCTTTGTCACTGAGAACACTGACCCAGGATACTGTTGTGGTGCTGAGTATCTTGTGGAGCCTTCCAGAGCCTTTGCTCCGGTGGTGGTTCAAATGCAAATGGCCCTCACAGGGTCATATATTGAAATACTTAGTCCTCAGTTGATGAACTGTTTGAGAAGAATTAGGTGTAGCCTTGTTGAAAGAGGTGTGCCACTGGGGGGTGGGTTTGAGATTTCAAAAGTTGACCCCCACCCTGAAAACTGCAGAACAGGATGTAAAGCTCTCAGCTACTGCTTCAGAGCCATCCCTGTCTGCTTCCCACCATAATCATGGACTGGCCCTCTGAAACTGTAAGCAATTCCCAATCAAATGCTTTGTTTTATAACTTGCCTTGGTCATGCTGACCCTTCACAGCAATAGACAGTAGCTAAGACAACTTGTAAATGGAGGTGGGGCTTTCCTGACCTGACATCCCAGTCTCAAACACACAGAAGCTTATATTAATCTAAAAAATGCTCAACCAATATCTCAGGCTTATTATTAACTATGTCTATTTTTAAATTAGCCCATTTCTATTCATCTATGTTTTGCCACTTGGCCGTGGCTCTCCTGGTCCTCTGGCATCTTGGGCAGCTCACTCATGTCTCTCCTAACCCCACCCTCTTTCATCCCTGTTCTCATTCTGATTGGTCCACCTAACTTTATCCTGCCTTGCAATAGACCAAACAGCGTTGCTAACCAATGAAAGTAATACATTCACAGCATACAGAAGGATCAACCCACAGCAATGGAGAATCTGAGGTGAAACCAAATGGGTGATTATCTTGTCCCTTCGAAGGAGTCCCTTTATGTCAGAGATGGGCACTAACCAATGAAGTAAATTGTTGGTCCTGCCTCTTGTACCTCCAACCACTTAGACTGCGCCTCTAGCCAAGGTCATCCATAGCAACTTTGGCATCATGGAGGAACATATGGCCATCCTTCATGCCATCATTGCCACCCAGAAGACCATAAACAGCCCCTCTGAGAAAATTGGTGAGATGGCCTTGGGGTGGTTACCCATACTACCATACCTGTGTTTTAGAGTTGTCGAGCCATCCCAAAATTGAATGGGAAGCTTGCTAACATAGTCTTCCACATTCCTGCTCTTACTGTTCCTGTTATGGATCTGACCTCTTGCCTGGAGAAAGCTGCCAAATACAATGGGTGGTGGCACATGCCTTTAATCCTAGTACAGGAGAGGCAAAGGCAGGCAGATCTTTGTGAGTTGGGCTGCGTAGTGAGACCCTGACTCACAAAAAAAAAAAAAAAAAAAAAAAAAAAAAAAAAAAAAAAAAAAAAAGAAAGAAAGAAAGAAAAAAAAGTGACACAGGCATCCTAGGGTCCCCTGAAATACATCCTGGGCTATACCAAGGCCTATACTGTCTCTCACAGCTTTAATAGACACACCCAGTTTTCCTTTGATGCTGGGACCGGGATGCTCATCTCCCAGAATGGCAACGAGTTTGGCTAGGGCAGATAAATGGGAGGCCTGTAGTCTGTGTGGCCACCATGAATAAGGAGCCGTGCTAGGTCCACCACCCCAGCAAAGACACCAGAGGAAGGGGTGTCCCTCCATTGCTGGGGAACAGGAAGGTGAGGGAGATGAGGAATATTTGGAAATTCCTCGGCCATTATTGCCTCGGGATTGTTTCTGTCCCTGTCTCAGGCACTGTTCTGTTGCTGTGAAGAGACGGCATAACCAAGGCAGCTATCGTAAGAAAGAACATTTAACTGAGTACTTGCTTACAGTTTCAGAGATTCAGTCTATTGTCCTCATGGCTGGAGGCACGGTGACCTCCAGCCAGAAGCTGGAGCTGCAGTAAGAGCAGCATCCTCATCTGTAGGCAAAGAGTGAAGGGCTCTAGCACCCCGGAGCAGCCCAGGCAGGTTTTGCCCTTTCTCTTGATAAACTGTTAGATTACATCCCTTTAGCCAGCCACCCAGGTCTGTTCCCTTCTTGTCCACTTTGTTACATTTGGCCCATTCCTGTGGCTGATTACCAAGGTCTACCTTATCAAAGTATCAAGGTCCAGCCATCAAAATTTATTATTTTGACTACCCTAATTAACATATCCAATCAGGTGGGTTGGGGGAAGGGGAACTGTGGCTGGTATATAAAAAAAAAATGAAAGAAAACTTTTAAATATAAATAAAACATTAAAAAGCATCCAGTCAGTACTCACCAACATGTCCTAGCTCATTCTTACACCTCCCCTTTCCTTCTCGTAATTAACACCTGCAAACTGGGCAGTGGTGGGCTATAATCCCAGCACTTGGGAGGCAGAGGCAGGTAGATCTCTGTGAGTTCAAGGCCAGCCTGGTCTGCAGAGTTCCAGGACAGCCAGGGCTACATAGAGAAACCCTGGTGGGAGGGGAAAGTCATTTGCTGATGTTTCTGCCCAGATTCTGATTCAGATACCTTTTCTCATTGCCTTGCTTACTAAGGGATCTCTGTGCTTAGTTTGAATTTTAAAATTGGTGTTTGGGTGTGACCTGTGTCTAATGGGGCGGGGAGCGGCAGAGGGGAGCATCTGCAGTGTATACAGGTCGCTTCAGAGAGAGAGGGGATTTGACATAGGTTTTTGAAACCTCAAAGGCCACCCCAATGACACACTCCCTCCAACAAGGACACACTTTTTAATTCACCTGAACCTACCAAAGAGTCCCACTCCCTGGTGACTAAGCATCCAAATCTATGGGCCAACAGGACCTGTTCTTAGTCAAACCACCACAGACCTGTTCCATCCTTGCAATTGGTTTGCTGCATTCCCCTTAAAGAAATTTTCAAAAATTTCAATATGTGTCATATTTCTTTTAT
>PVIH01001057.1:45254-134724 GCA_004025045.1 Sigmodon hispidus
TGTGTGTGTGTGTGTGTGTGTGTGTGTGTGTGTGTGTGTGTGTGTGTGTGTGTGTGTGTGTGTGTGTGTGTGTGTGTGTGTGTGAGTGTGTGTGTGTATGTGTGTGTATGTGTATAGAGGTCAGAGAGCAACCTGTAGGAGTTGGTTCTTCCACCATGTGGGTCCTGGAATTGAACTCAGGTCCTCAGGCTAGACAGCAAATGCCTTTAACCCATTGACTTATCTGGTCAGCCCCTTGATTCTTTTTCATACATTTCAATTATTTCTTGAAATTCTCTCCATTTGTTCTCTCTGGTTTTTAGGTAGCAAGACATTGTGTCCAGGAGCAAAAAGAGTTCAGGTCAGATACTGCAGAAAAAACACAGTGCTCACATTTGTACCCCAGGCTAGACCTGAACTGCTAATCCTCCTGCCTCTACCTCCTAAGTGTGGTGTTGAGGTTTTATCACTTCCTCTTTCACTGGTGACCCTCATATCATCGTATTATTTGTACTTGTTTTTGATTAGTACTAAGCACGTAATTAGCTTGCAAGAGCCTGGGTTCCACCCCAGATCCCTCAAATAAAGATCAAATATACTTCATCTAGATTACTTCCCCCCACCCCCTTTTTTTCCCTAGCTACCATCTTCTTATTTTTTTCTTCTAATTGTCAGTCATATTGAGTACATACTAAAATTTTGTTTGTTTCTGGAAAGGGTCTCATGCATCCCAGAGTAGCATTGAATTCACTATGTACAAATCCCAGGATGACCTTGAACTTTTTTTTTTTTTTTTTTTTTTTTTTGAGGCAGGATCTTACTAAGTAGCTCTGGCAGTCCTGGAATTCACTATGTAGACAATATTGGCCCCAAATTTACAAAAATCCACCTGTCTCTGCCTCCCAAGCAATGGGATTAAAGGTGTGCATCATCACACCCATCAGACAGACCTTGACCTTCTAATCCTGCTGCCTTCACCTTTCCAGTATTGGAATTACAGGCTTGAAATACCACATCCAGTTTTATTTGGTACTGAGGCTTGAACCCAGGGCTTCCCGTAAGTTTAGGCAAGCACTCTATCAACAGAGCTATGTCTCCAGCCCCTCACTCTAAATGAATGATTGGAATTTAGAGGTTTAGGATGATGGATGAATTTCTTCAGTGTCTTTCTAGTGATCTATTTTAAAGGCATGGCCCTCCAATGCTTTTTAAAGATCTTGGGGAGTGGGGAGTGAGACAGGGTTTCTCTGTGTGGTCCTGACTGTCCTGGAACTTGCTTTGTAGATCAGACTGGTCTTAAACTCACAAAAATCTGCCCACCTCTGCCTCTCAAGTGCTGGGATTAGAGTCACCACCACAACCAGCTTTCTATTTATTTCTTTTTAGATTTCCCGTATTTATTTTATGTGTCCTCCTAAATGTCAGTGTCTGTGGTTACCAGAGAACACCAGAAGAGGGAGCTGTAGTCACCGGTAGCTGTGAGCTGCTCAAAGTGGGTGCTGGAAACAGAACTTGGGTGCTCTGCAAGAGTAACAAGTGAAAGCCATCTTCCCAGCCTGACACCAACTTTCAGCTGCAGCTGTTGTGTGTTCTTCAAACCGTACTCTCTGTGGGTCTGTGGGTCTTACTCTCTCTCTCTCTCTTTTAATCTTGATATTCTGTTTTCTGTTTGTGTGTTTTGTTTTGTTTTTGTTTTGAGACTTGGTATTCCTATGTAGCAGTCTCAGCCCCTGCAGGCTGGTCTCACACTCGTGACAATCCTCCTACCTCGGCCTCCCAATTGCTGGGATCCCAGGTGTGAGCCATTACACTTTGCTGATCATCTGTCAGCTCTGGGAGTCAGAAGTCTAACAGTTCTCTGTGTTTTTACATGGCGGCTCTAGAATCAATATCCTTTTCCTGTTCTGGAATCTTCAGCTTTGCTTGGTTTGTCTTCAAAGCTACAATGGTAACTTCATCTTCCCCATATGAACTCCTCAGTCTGTCCTCTTCTGCCTCCTCTTCCACTTCAAGACTCTTGGTTTGTTTCAGCATCATTTATAGCCTTTTATTTAAAAAAAAGTGATAGAAATTTAGAATAAATAATGAGAATGAAAGTAAAAACAGGAATAGAAAGATGTTTGATTGTCACACACCACAGATTCGCTGACTAATTCAATTCATATTTTGTACATGTATAAATATGAGTTGCATGGCTTCTCAGCCTTCGGTTAGGATTGGGTGTGGTAAACACAGCCCCTATTGCAGCCAGGATTGGTGGAAATTGTAGATGCTCAGCTTTCTTGCACTCTGCGTTGGGAACCACCCTGGTTTTGTTTCCCCCCTCATCTCCCATGATGCTTCAGCTGCTACTCAACAGTAGAAAACTAAGAGGATTTAGTAGCTGTCATCAACTGACCACCCCATACATAGGGAATGGGACCTTGAGGAAGAAAGATGGAGAAAGGCATCTTAGGTCAGGTTCGTCTTTTTTCCCTCCTTCCTTCCCTCCCTCCTTCCTTCCCTCCCTCCCTCATTTTAGTTTTTTAAGACAGGGTTTCTCTGTGTAGCCCTGGCTGTCCTAGAACTTGCTCTGTAGACCAGGCTGGCCCTTGAACTCACAAAAATCCACCTGTCTCTGCCTCCTGAGTGCTAGGATTAAAGGTGTCTGCCACCACCACAGGAGAAGAAGAAAAAAATACTGTATTGAGGAAGGCTCACAGAAAAGCCAGGAAATGAGAGCAGAAGGAGAAAAGACCAGAGCATGGGCAAGTCCAGGTTCAGCCTGCAAAATTCTACTAGGTTTCAATCAGCTTTTTACTTGATCATCTTGGTGTGTGTGTGTGTGTGTTGGAAGGCAGTATTTCCTAGCCTGGTCAGTGTCAAAACTGTGTGGCAGTACCTTGACTCAATGGCAAGCTTTGGGTTAGTGGTTCTCAGCTTTCTTAATGTTCCGACCCTTCAATGCAGCTCCATGTTATGGTAACCCCCAGCCATAAAATTATTCCATTGCTACTTCATAACTGTAATTTTATGGGTTACTGTTATGAATCATAATGCAAGTATTTTATATGCAGGATAGCTGATATTCAACCCCTGTGAAAGGGTCATTTGACCCCTAAGGATTTGCGATTCACAGGTTGAGAAACGCTGCTCTGGGTGAGGCACAGATGCTGGCCCTCAGCAGTTTTACCTATAACAGCTGAGACTGTAAAAGGGATCCCAGGAGAAGTGAGCAGGGCATTGGCAGCATCTGCTACAGAAGATGACTAATTCTTCCCATGGTTTATGACAACGATAAAATCTAATTTGCATGCGCACCTACAAGAACTGAAGTGTTACACATGGGTGGGTCAGAATGCTTCCTAAACGTGGGTGGAGGCAGCTCCCAGAACTATCTTACGTTTTTTAGCCCAGCCACTTGGGAAAACCATTTTGCTGAACTTGCTATAAACATATGGAGACCCCACGATAATAGATATAAATTCTACCCTGTGATTTTTTTCCCAATAAAAATGACTGGTCGAGCTGGAGAGATGGCTCAGCAGTTAAGAGCACTGACTGTTCTTCTGGAGGACCTGAGTTCTATTCCCAGCATCCACATGGCAGCTCACAACTGTCTGTAATTCCAAGATCTGACACCCTTACACAGTTATACATGCAGGCAAAGCACCAATTCACATAAAATAGAAAGTATGTATAAAATGAATGGTCAAATCCACACATCAAAGGTGGGCCTGGTTCTGTCTGCCAAGAGTCCCAGTGCTTCAGAGACTGAAGCTGGACGATGGTGAGTTCTAAGGGAGCCTGGGCAATTTGGTCAGACCCGTTCACAGTATATTTTAAAGGGACAGTCAGTGGTATAGTGATTGGTTGTCATGCTCAGGGACCTAGATTTGATCCCTAGCATTGTCCACCTAAGAGACAGAAGCCAGTATCTACTAGTCATATGTGATAAGTACATGATTCCATAATTATGTGATCATTTTTTTCTTTTTTTGTTTTTATTTATTTTTTATTGTTTACTTTTTTGTTTCATTTTTATTTTGTCTTTCTTATTCGTCTTATGTGATCATTTTTAAAATTTTAATTTATTATTTAATAATGTTAATTAAAACATAATTACATAATTTTCCTTCTTCCCTTTTCTCCCACCACCCCCTCTTAGCCCCCTCAAATTGATGACCTTTTTAAAATTATTATTTTTACATATATATGTGCATGAATATATAAATGCTACCTTGTGGGCCCATTTAATGTAGCTTGGGTCTATCTGAGTAGATAACCAATTAAAAGCTTATCTTTGAGAGAAGCTAATTCTCTCTTTTTCTGCAATTAACTGCTGGTGTTATTTGTCTGGGTGTGGGACATTGAAATTTCCCCTTCTACATTAGCATGTCTATTGATGTTTTTGTTCAGGTCTTGTTTAGGTAGCCTTATTAATGAGGCATCATGGGTATAACTTCTCAGTCCTCCCCAGGAGATACAATCACACAGACTTCCTGGTCCTTTGGTTCTTATAGTCCCCCTCCCCCAAGATATTCCCTGAGCTTTGGATGCAGGAGTTTTGTTGAAGATGCTTATCCACTGCGGGGAGGGGGCAATCTGTTTTTGAGACAAGGTCTCCTTATGTAGCCCTGGCTATCCTGGAACTCACTATGTAGATCAAGCTGACCTTGAACTAAGAAACACCTGCTTGCCTTTGCCTCTGGAGTGTTGAGATTAAAAGCATGCACTATCACACCCAACTTAATTTAATTTTTAGCTGTGTATATGTGTGGGTCTGTGTGAGCAAATGCTGCATATGTATGGGTCACTGTGGGCCAGAAGAGGGCACCAGCTAGCTCCCTTGGAGCTGGAATTATAGGTAGTTATGAGCTGCCCAAATATAGATGCGGAGAAAGGAACTCGGATTTTCTTTGAGAGTAAGTGCTCTTAACTGCTGAGCCATCTCTTCAGCTCTCATATGCTCTTTTAACAAAGTGACTTACTGAGTTCACTAGCACTGTGAGTATCTGCGTGAGAGTCGGACTTTCTACTGCACAACATCTCAGGGCTACATCCCTGTTCTCCCTCCCCCCATCTACAACATTCTCAAAAATATCCAAGTGAAGTGATGGATTTAAAGATTGGGGTTACAGGGAGAGAGGGACCATACAGTGATAGCCCTAGGGAGCTTTTGGAGAATTCAGGTTTGTTTGTTTGTTTGTTTGTTTGTTTTGGTAGAGATTACATACTACATCTACACAAGTTAAAATCTGTAGCATTTTTCTTTCAGAGAAACTGAGTTCTGATCCTAGTATCCCTACAGGTGGTTCTAGCTCCAGATAGATGCCTTTGAGAAGACCCTACACCCACATTACTGAGCCTATATAATCCCTAACTACACTGTAAATACCTGTTCTTATACACACAGATAAGTATAGTCTTTGCCCCTAATCAAGAAAACTTCTCTTTGTAACAGACAGTTACAGAAAACCACAACCAATCAAAATGCAGAGCTGTGGGGCCTAGTCCAGAATGATACATCTACAACACAACCCCTGTACCTAAGCTTTGAGGATCACTGCAAAATAGGGAACAGAAAGATTGTAAGAGTCAGCATTCCAGGGGGCTTACCGTGAGATTGGATCTCCTTGGAATGCCAGAAGCTACACCCACAAGTCTCACCAAAGCCACTGCCTGAACAAGAGCTGATAAGGGCAATGCTAATAGACCAGCTAGTGTGTGTGTGTGTGTGTGTGTGTGTGTGTGTGTGTGTGTGTGTGTGTGTGTAGGAGGAAGGGAGTCACTAGACCTCAATCCTACACAAAGAAAAAAGAACTGTGTGGGAACTAAAAAATGGGAGAAATAGCCTTACCCAGGGAAGTGCAACAATTTATTTTCCAATATCATCAAGTTCTCAGTCCTGAAAATATGTGCATTCAAGTTAACATTATATAGACTGAACAGCTCTTGCATTTGTGTATTTAGGAACACATACACACACTTGTATGAAGAATTATCAAAAACAAGGAGACCTGAACTATTTGAAAGGGAACAAGCTGACTATTAGAGGATTTGAAGGAAACAAACAGAGGAGGGAAATTATACAATTATAACTTTAAAATTAAAGAAATAATTTAAAAAACAATAAGAGGAATAGGCAGTGGTGACACATGCCTGTAATCCCAGCTCTTAGGACAGGAGGATGTTCACTGTGAGTTCGAGGCCAACCTGGTCTACAAAGTGAGTTCTAGGACAGCCACAGCGTTTGCTCAGAGAAGCCCTTTCTTGAAAAACTAAAGAAAGAAAGAAACAAAAATAAGACAAAAAATGAGCTGAAGAGTTGGCTCAGCAGTTAAGGGTATGAACTGCTTTCCTGGAGAGCCTGAGTTCTGTTTCCACATCTGGTGGCTCCAATTTCAGGAGTATATGATGCCTTTGGCCTCTACAAGCACCTGCACTTAGATGCACATACACACAGACTCATAAATGGAAAAAGACAAGAGACTAGAGAGATGGCTCACTGGTAAAGAGTACCTGTTGCTCTTCCAGAGGACCCAGGTTTGATCTCCAACACCCACAAGGAGGTTCACAACTTCCTTCACTCCATTTCCAGGAGAGCCAATGACCTTTCCTGACCTCTGTGGGCACCAGACATGCACATGGTACACCATATATCCATGCAAAGCACACACACACAAATAAATCTAAATGATGATAATAATTTTTTTAACAGCTATAGATAAGAATGTTCCTAGTGAGGCTGGAGAGATAACTGAGTGGCTAAGCTCATTTGCTATTCTTGCAGAGGACATGGATTTGGTTTCCAGCACCCACATGGTGGCTCACAATCATATATAATTCCAGTTCTAGGTGATCCATCTTCCTCTTCTGGCATCCTTGGGCACTGGACATGGTACACATATATGCATGCAGGCAAAACATTGATACACATAAAATAAAAATAAGTAAATCTCAAGTTAAAAGAATGCATCAGGTGTTGGTGGCACATGCTTATTTTTTAATCTCAGCACTTGGGAGGCAGAGGCAGGAGGATCTCTGTGAGTGTAATAGGCCAGCCTGAACTACAGAGTGAGTTCCAGGATAGCTAAGGCAATGCAGAGCAACTCTGTCTCAAAAAAACAAACAAACAAAAAGAATGCTCGTAGCAACTTCCTTTATAACAGTCAAAATTTAGAACCTTCCAAATGACCATCAATAAGAGAATCAATGCTAAGATGGCCAGGCTCCTCACTTTCCTGTCACCACTAAACCTTCCTCTCCATGGTGGAATGTGTTTTCAAACCCCCAAGTCAAAATAAACTCTTCGTTGTTTTTATTTTTTTAATTATTTTGTTTAAGTGTATTCATATGGATGCTTTATTTGCATGTACGTCTATACATCATGTGCATTCCTGGTATCCACAGAGCCAAAGCAAACCCTTCCTTGTGTTGGTTAACTTTTGCCAACACAATCGTAGATAAACCTGGGAAAGGAAGTCTTAGCCTAGGAATTGCTGTTAGCCTGTAGGCATGTCTGGGGAGGATTTTCCTTCTTTGATTTATTTTGTGTGGGGTTTTTGCCTGCATATAGATATGTGTATCACATGCCTGCCTGGTTCCTGCAGAAGCCAGAAAAGGGAGTCAGATGCCCTGGAAGTGAGCTGTGAACTACCATGTACATGGGTGCTGGGAACTGAACCCAGGTTCTCTGGAAGAGTAGCTAGTGTACTTAACCTTTGAGCCATCTTTTCAGCCTCAGCTATTCCAAAGTTGCTTTTGTCAGCAACTTTGTTTGTATAGCAATGAGAAAATTAATTAACACAAAGGAATATTAGTAGATGAGGAGTGGTTAAGAGCTGTTTGATGAGTGCATTCTTTTCTTCATTATTATTATTTATTATTATTAATATTATTGTAAAGAGGGAGAAAATATTTTCATGTCTTTAAATATAATTAAAACAACTCTGGAAAGATCTATAGAAAACTAAGACAAGTCTAAACAGATGTCTAGGTCCCCTATAGCCTCTTTCTGTCAATCACAGTCAACCCCTCTGTATTTAACATCATGTGGTTGCTGAGCCCTTGGGTGGCACCACTTTTCTGTAGCTTGCAGAAAGAGTTCCAAAGACAGCAGAAATCTTTTCTACTCTGACACTAGAGAGAAAGGACTTGGCTACAAGGGTTCCTGCTTTAGAGAATTATTCCAAGACATGTGTGCTAGAGTGGCAACTTCACACATGATGCATGTGTCAGTGGCGGCAAGTCGTCAACAAGGAGGAATCTGAGGGGCCAGTGCAAACAGTTCCTACATTTTCCTCTCACTACCAAGACTGAGTGGTTAGATGGTAAGGGCACGATAGCATGAATGTGCTGTATGGAGCTGTGGAGCACTTTAGGTAAAGGAACAGTACAGCTGGCAGGAAGTTCTCCGCTAAGGACTGTGGATAGCACTAAAGCTTTTGACAAGTGGGCATCTTAACTAAGCCAGATGGCTCCTGCACTCATTCCCTCCATGTCTAGCTGCACTGTAGTTATGTAGTGGGGCTATGATTTGTTCTATTGTAAATAATTGTCCTACCTACTGGTTTAATAAAAAAAAAAAACACTGATTGGCCAAAGGCAGACAGGAAGTGTGGGCGGGGCTACAGACTAAGAAAACTCAGGGAACATCTCAGAGCAGAGACAGACGCCCAGAGATGCCAGGAGATGACGTAGAGGAAAGAAGCTGAACTGCTGCTCTGAGAAAAGGTATCGAGCCACATGGCTGAACAAGATGGGTTGAGTTTAGATGAAGGAGTTAGCAAGTTATATGCCTGGGCCCTAGGCCGATCAGCATAAAAATAATACAAGCATTTGTGTGATTATTTGGGTCTAAGCGGCAGTAGGGCTGAGAGTGGGTCCAAACCTCTGGGCTAGAAACCAATTACAACAGAGTTATGATTATGAATAAAAACACGAAAAGAAAGAAAATCAAGACAGAAGCTACTCAAGGGCCGTTGGGGAAGAACTGGGTAATAGGAGTTGAGTTTTCTCTGAGTGCTCAGAAGCCTTGTGAAGTGGGTAATATTTGTTTTAAAGTGTAGTCAAGGATTTGTTTTAATCAGGTGACACATTGAGATGTAGACATGACTGTCACAAGGAAGAAGTTTATTGTGTTTGGAGATAGGCGATCAGGGGACAGAGGGATTGAACTGTAGTTTGTGTGAGATGGAGCAGGTGAGTCGGGGTCTGGGAGTTGTGTGGAAAACTGCACCGTGTTTTGGGGCATAAGGGGTTATGCCTGTTGTCTTGGGTGAAAGGGCAGGGAATAGTTGTCTAGGTGTGAGAGACAGAGGGGGTTTGGCTTTGAATTGGTTGGTTTGCATAGGGAAGGCTTGCTCCTTAGGAATCCTTTTCTGTCTTTAGAAGTTGGCTAGCTCTGGGCGGGGAGATCTTTCTGGGTCTGCAAGGCTTCTGTGATGTCAGTGTGTCAGGAAACACAGAGAATTTTAAAAAGTAAGAAATGGCCAGCAAATACCTTTATCAGCACTTGGGAGGCAAAAATACACAGATCTTTGCAAGTTCAAGGCCAGCAGAGCTACAGGGTAAGACTCTGTCTTAATAGTCCAAACTAAATAAATAAACTAATTAATTAAAAAAAAATAAATTAAGCAAAAAGAGAAAAGAAAAGAAAGCACAAAACATGATTACCGATACAACAGCACAAGTGAAATAATTAGCTATTAATGTGAGAGTGTATGTGTCCCTGTTGGGATTGTAGTCTGCCCTTTTAGATGCCCAAGCAGGGACTTTATGGCGTTAGCATTTTAGCCCACTTCCTGGAGTCCTGGCCAATAAGCAAGTAATACCCTGGCCTGCCCAGAGTCCTGACATCCAGCTTCCTTTAAGAATAGCCTCCTCCCACTTCACTCTCTCTTCTCTCCTCTCTCTTGAGTGCATACCTCTGCTTTCTCTCTCCCTTCCTCCCTCCCCTCTCTCCTTTCTTCCCTCTCTCCTTCCCTCTAATAAAATAAAACTTTTTCAAGCGAGCTGCCTGCAGGTGAGCCTTTCCCAAGGCTCCCAGCTGCCACCACTTGGGTGCCACCATGTGCTGCCTGCATGGCGTCTCTGGATCTCACCTGGCATAGGACCTCCTGGCTTCCATCCACCAAGATCTCTCTCAACAGCTTCTAAAACACAACATATGGTTGGGTCTTCATGTTATATGACGGGCTCTGGTACAGGGTAGGCCCCAAATGGGTTCTCTTTCATGAAACACTGACAGTCATCTCCAGACAGTACTCATTTCTGGATCTGACTGTCCCACATGGTAGCACCAACATGTGGCTAGTGACCACTTGAAATGCAGCTAGTCTGAATTGAGATGGATTAGGAGTGTAAATCACACACCATTTAGAAAAGTTACTATCCCCCAAATGCAAATATCTCCTTAATGAATTTTTATAGTGATTATATTTTGAAAGGATATTTTGGATATATTAGATCAAATAAAATGTGGAAATTAATCTCCTGTGGTTTTTCTCTCTTCCTCCCCTCCCTCTTCCCATCCGTTCTCCTTTTCTTTCTTCTGGCTCTCTCTTCGTCCCTCTTCTGCCCTCTGTTTCTCCTCCTGTCCTCTTACAACTTTTTACATTTTTTCCTTTCTCCCTTCCTCCCTACCTAGAAAGAAGAATCTACAGTTCCTCCTATTTGTCTTTGGGAAAGCATGACTCTAGATCAATGGTTCTCAGCCTATGGATTGTGATCCCCTTTGAAGGTAGAACAACCCTTTCACCGGGGTGGCCTAACACCACTGGAAAACAGCTCTTTACATTACAATTCATAACAGTAGTGAAATTACAGTCATAAAGCAGCAATGAAAATCATTTTTATACTGGGGGCGTCACAGCACTGCTCTACATTGAAAAAGGCTGTAAGCGCTAGTGAAGCCTCCCTGTGCTTCCAGTATTCATGTGTGTAAACTCAGAAGTGATTATTTCCACTTCCTGCAACAAAATTAAATTATGGGATGTTGTAAGGATTCAGAAAAGGATAAAATCACCTTAGATTCTAAGCCAAGTAGAAGAAATAATGAATTAACTATGTGGATTGAACACATGTATTCATTCTCATTCATTCTTTTTTTTTTTTTAAACTTTATTTATTTATTTATTTGCCTCGGTGTTCGCCTGGAACTGGAACTACAGACAGTTGTTAGCTGCCATGTGGGTGCTGGGAATCGAACCCGGGTCCTCTGGAAGAGCAGACGGTGCTCTTAACCGCTGAGCCATCTCTCCAGCCCCCTCTCATTCATTCTTGAATTTACATAAACAATAAGCAAACAGTATTAGGATGCAGAGAAGTTACAACAAACAGATAAATGTCAATACTGGTTTGAGAGATAGACAGTGAATTGCAGCAGAAATGGATTAACATACCAGAGACAGGTGAATCCAAATGCTGCCATCGAAGGCAAGGGGGAAAAAAGGTGTAGTGGGATTATGCTGGTAATGTAAATATTTGTTCTGCCTATGGGTTTAATAAAAGCTGATTGGCCAAAGGCAAACAGGAAGTGTGGGCGGGGCTACCAGGCTAAGAAAACTTGGGAACATCTCAGAGCAGAGACAGATGCCTGACACAGATGACAGAGTCACCGGAACTGCCAGGAGATGCAGAGGAAATGCTGCTCTGAGAAAAGGTACCGAGCTATACAGCTGAACAAGATGGGCTGAGTTGAGATGAAGGAGTTAGCTAATTACATGCCTGGACCCTAGGTCAATCAGTGTAAAAATAATATAAGCTTGTATGTGATTATTTGAGGCAAAGTGAGGCTGAGAGTGGAACCAAACCTTTGGTACAGGCCTGGAAAGTCCCGGCCAGAACCATTTACAACAAGAAGGAAGCTGATTTGTGTAAGAAAACACAGAGAAAACTCAGAAAGCAGAGTTTCAAGAGACCAATAGAGATATGGGGTGTATTAGTCACCTGCTTCTGGGTAGCAAATGGCCCCTCAGAACTTAAGTGTGTTTAAAGAGATATAGCAATTTATTATTTGTCACATTTTCCATAAACAGGAATTGATGACGTTGTAATTGTTACTCTCTGCTTTGGGAGCTCAGCCAAAGACTCAATGGTGAGGGCACATCAGGAATCTGGTAGTTAATGTTGTGACTGGCTAGAACTTTCTCAGGGCTGACTAGAACTCTCATATGACCTTTCCATGTGTCCTCACAGCTGGATTCTATGAGGAAACATCCCAAGCTAGATAAAAGGGCAGAGATGAAGCCCTTATACCTTCTGTGATCTACCCTGCACATCACTGCAGGCCCCTACTCTGCCCTTCACCAGCACTCTGAACCTTGAAGGGCATAGCCTGTGGATTGCTAGGTGCATTCCATGCTTCATGCCCTGTCCAGTATGTTTCTGCCTTCCTGCCTGGGAGGGTTAGATGGGGAAGTTTCAGCTGTTTACCTGGTAATTTTCTAGCTACCTGGAGAATTTCCACTGTGCTTCACCCTTGAAAGCACTGGGTACATAAGTCTGAGATTGAACTTCAATAAATGGCATTCTCCTTGGACAAATGACCCATGCGTCTGTGTCTTTTCAATCTGCAGGCCTGAGTCACTGACCCATGTAGCTGGGGCCACTACACATCACTGAGTGTTTGTTGCTCTTCCTGTATTCTTTTCACCATAGTAGGATGAAGGACTGACATGTTTACAGGGTGTGAACAGATACCCAACTCAATGTGTCAATATAAGTTTGAAGGAAATGTTTGTAAGGCAAGATTTATTACTATATGGACATGCCATTTTGGAAAACAAAATTTGTACCAGATGTAAAAAGTAGGGCATATGGTATGGAGAGTCACATAAGGAAGGAACAGTTGGCATCCAAGGGCACTTCCCCTTCATGAGGCTCTTCATTCACAGACTCTGCCCAGGACCAAAAATAAGGGTCCTAACCAAAGCATCTCCACCCAGAGATACTATGCAGAGATGAACCTACTGCAAACAGGGAAACGGGCCTGGAGTCAGCCTGCTGATGGGGGTGACTGCTGCTAGTGTCTTCCTGCCCAGCTCCAAGGAGGTTGACTGGCCACACTTAAGCTCTTGCAGTCAGGGAACAGAAGATTGCCTTCTGAAGATATTGTCAATATAAGGTGAAAGACCTACTGTTATAAATTGTTTTATTCCTCCAGTGAAACAGTCTTTGCCCAATCAAAAAGAGTTCCAGCAATTAGCTGCAAGTGTACTACAGGACAATGTACAGAATTCTAACAGATTTATTTTTTATATTTAGAAGACTAATACATGGGGGCTGGAGAGATGGCTCAGAGGTTGAGAGCACTGACTGTTCTTCCTGAGGTCCTGAGTTCAATTCCCAGCAACCATATGGTGTCTCACAATCATCTATGATGACATCTGGGGCCCTCTTCTATATACTGCATACTTAATAATAAATAAATAAATTTGTAAAAAGACTAATACATGCAGGTAAAACACCAGTGAATATAAAAGAAAAATAAATTATATATTTAGGAAGTCTTATCTATAAGAGCATTTCTAAGACAGGTGTAGTGGTACATGCCAGCAACTGGGAGGCAGAGGCAGGTAAATCTCTGTAAGTCTGAGGTCTACAAAGTGAATTCCAGGACAGCCAGAGTTAATAATGAGACCTGTGTCAATAAACTTTCTTTTTAATCAGAGGTTCAAATGTCACACATACAGATCCTACATTCACATTTGTCATATTACCTTCTGTGGACAAATTAATAAAAGACATGCCCCATTACCACTGTATCAGAAGATATCATTGATCTAAAAATCCTTTGCTCTCTGCCCATTTGCATTCTGTGATCCCTGCTGTGATTGTTAATTGCCAGCTTGACAGAATTGAAAATCGCCTGGGAAATGGGCACACTTGTGGGAGATTACCTTGATTGTGTTCATTGAGGTGGGTAGTTCATCGTGGGTGGCACAATCCCCTAGGCAGGGGAACATGGAATGCAGAAGCCAGCTTAGTAATATCAGACATTCATTCTTATTTCTACTTTCTGCAGAGACAGTGTGACTAGCTGCCTCAAGCTCCTGTGACTTCCCTTATAACAACGGATTATAACTTTGAACTGTGAGCTGAAACAAACTTTCTCCCTTGAGAGACTTTAACAGTAGTTTTTCATGGCAACAAGAAAAGAAATTAAGATGCTTACCACACACTAATTTTTGCACTCTCTCTAGAATTGTGCATTTCCTAGAATGTCACATAGTTGGAAACATTCAATCTTCAGGTTGATTTATTTTACTTGGCAATATGCATTTATATTTTTGTGCATATTTTTTCACACCTTGATAACTTATTCCTTTTTTAGCCCTGAATAATATTCCACTCTCTAGATATATCATGGTTTATCTACTTAACCTATTAAATGATGTGTGGTTTGACTCTAAGTTTTGACAATTATTAATTAACTTCTGTAAATATCTCTGTGTAGGTTTTTATCTTGACATACATTTTCCACTTCTTTGAGTAAATAAATAAATAAATAAAATAAAATAAAAAAAAAAAACCGCAACCAAGGAGTATGATTAATGGGTCACACAGGAGTATATTTAGTAAACTATACCATTTTTGCATTTCTCCAGCAAGGAATTAGAGTTCCTTTTTTTAAAAAAAATATTTATTTTTATGTGAATTGGTGTTTTGCCTGAATATATAACTGTAAAAGGGTGTCAGATCTTGGAATTGCAGACAGTTGTTAACTGCCATGTGGATGCTGGAAATCAAACTCAGGTCCTCTGGAAGAACAGCCAGTGCTCTTAACCGCTGAGCCATCTCTCCAGCCCCAGGATTAGAGTTTCTATTGCTCTACATTTTTGCCACCATTTGATGGTGTCCATGTTTTCAATTTAGACCATGGCAATATATGTATATCATTATTTTAGTTTATTTCCCTAATAACAAATGATAGAGATAATTTCAAGTTTCTGTTTGGTTTTCATATATTTTCTTTGATAATGTGTTAAAATCTCTTGACCATTTTAATTGTGTACTTTTAAAAAAATGTTCAATTTTAACACTTTTACATATATGGTATATTGGTCTTTTAGCAGGTTTGCCTTTTTCAATTTTCTACTAACCCATGACCTAGTCATTTCATTCTCTTCATGGTATCTTTTACAGAGCAAACATTCTTCACTTTAATGAAATCCAGCTCATCAACTCATTCTTCCATGGAATTGGTACTGTATCTAAAAATACATTACCAAACCCAGAGTCCTACATTATCTCCTAGCAATTTTATAGTTTTGCCCTTTTTGCTTATGCCCACCCACAACCCGCTTTGAGTTAATTCTGGTAAAAGGTAAGAGTCTGGATTTAATTTTTCTTGTGGGTCCTCAATAGTTCTGTCACCATGAAGTGTTTCCCTTTGTCCTGCGGCATGCCCTCTGCTTCTCTGTCACATCCCTTGACTATACTTACATGAGACTGTTTCTGTACTCTTTCTTCCATCCCATTGGTCTATTTGCCCATTCTCTGGCTAACATCACACTGTTCTGGTTACTGGTTGTTGTTTGTTTGTTTTGTACTGCATATTGCACTGAGGGCCTTGCACATGCTGGTAAAGGCTACAGTCTGTCATTGAGCTCTGCCATTGCTAGCCCAAAGGCTTTTTTCTTGTTTTTATGTATGTACATGTTATGTGTGTTTTAATGATTGGTTATTATTATTATTATTAGTGTGTGTGTGTATAGGTGTAACAGTATGAAGAAATGAAGAAATAGACTCTTGTTTGATTGTTTCCTTATATTACTGGGATGAAAGCTATTGATTCACACAGGCTTGACATGTACTCTATCATTGAGCTAAATCCCCAGCCCATTAGAGTTCCTTGTCTTTGCATATAAATATTAAAATATGTTTTTCAGTATGTCAAAACTGATTGGCTGAGATTTTTATTTCAATAAAACAAATACTTTTATTTTTATTTGTTTATGTAGATCAAGTAAGGGGGAAATGATCTTGAGAATACTGAGTCCTATCTATGAACATGGAATGATTCTATTCTTTAGTATTGTGATTTCCTTTATCTGCCTTATAGTTTTACTCATATAAATATTGTCCATATTTTGTTATGTTCATACCTTAATATTTAGTTTGGTGATATTAATGTAAATTGAACTTCGTTGGCTTGTATTTTTGTTTGTTTTAGGTAGGGTATTATACAAATGAGGCATCAACTCCTGCCTCCAGGTTCCTGCCTTAAGTTCCTGCTCCGACTTTACTCACTGATGGAAAGTGACTGTGAGTTGTAGGATGAAATGAACTCTTTCCTCCTTGTGGTAGTTTGAATGTAACTGACCCCATAAGCTCATAGGAAGTAGCACTGTTAGGAGGTGTGGCCTTGTCGAAGGAAGTGTGTCACTGTGGGGGTGGGCTTTGAGGTCTCCTTTGCTCAGTGTACACAATTGCTTTGCATTGCCTGAGGGGTTAAGATGCAGGACTAATCTCATTTTCCAACACCAAGTCTTCCTTCATGCTGGCACATCCCACTATGATGATGAAAATGGACTAAACCTCTGAAACTGTAAGCCACTCCAGTGAAATGTTTTCCTTTATAAGAGTTTCTGTGGTCATGGTGTCTCTTCATAGCAATAGAAATCCTAAGGCACAACCTAAGCTGTTTTTGGTCAAGGTGGTTTTTTTTATCACATCAATAGAAACCTGAACTAAGACTCTGTGTGTGTGTGTGTGTGTGTGTGTGTGTGTGTGTGTGTATGTGTGTGTGAGTGTATGTGGACAATTTTCAGAAGTCAATTCTCTTTTTCCACCTTGGGTTCTGGAGATTGGACTCTGACCATCAGTCTTGCATGGCAAGTGTTTTTACCCCCCTGGACCATCTGACCAGCACCCCCTACTTCATTTTCTTCACACAGTTGGAGTTTCTAGTTCACAGTAGTCCCCTTCTCAGTGGGCTGTGGATATATTCAAAAGTCCCAGTGTATGCTGGCAAACAGACACAACCAAATATCTTCTGTGTGGTGTTCTTCTGATTCACATCTAAAGCCAAAGCTTTTTTCATCATAACTAAGTAGTTACCAAACACCTTGGGTGTGATTTTGGTGGCTTGGGGTGCAAAATTAGCATGGCTTTCTTTTTACTTTCCAGTTTCACAGCTGAATTCTTTTTTAAACTTCAATTCTTTTTTTAATATTTATTTTTATTTTATGTGAATTGGTGTTTTGCCTGCATGTATAACTGTGTAAGGGTGTCAGATTTTGGAATTACAGACAGTTGTTAGCTGCCATGTGGATGTTGGGAATCGAACTCAGGTTCTCCAGAAGAACAGTCAGTGCTCTTAACTGCTGAGCTAACTCTCCAGCCCCACAGATGAATTTATTATTCTTCCTGTAGATCTTAGCAACCTCAGCATTCCCACTTTTTTTCTTTTTAAGCTGAGAATATTTTCCTTTTCACTTAAAGGAAGCACTCAGTGACTTTTCTCTGTGTCTCAAGCATAGCATCGATGCTCTTCAGGCACCTTATGAAGTGAAATAAATTGGATGAACACAGGATTGCAATGTAGTGAGAATCAATTTCATAACAAAGACAGCTCCCAAGAAGTCCTGAGTGGACACACTGGATAAGAGGCTAATTCACATTCTACACAGGCAGAGAAGGATCCTGCATCTGAGACTGTGTCATGCTACTTAGAATAGTACGAAATTTAAAACATGAATTGTGGCTGGTAAGAAGGCACAGTGCTTAAACATAATTGCTGCTAAGCCTGACCACCTAAATTAGATCCCCAGGACCACATAAGAAGAGAATCATTTACCATATAACAAGAGAATCATTTTCTTCAAGTAAAAAAATAAAATAAAAATGATTTATTTGTAGCATTTTTTACCTAATATTTTTTTTAAATCACTGCTGACCACGAATACCTGAAATTGCAAAAAGGAAAATGTGAATAAAGGGTAACTGAGCATGCCATGGCACATATGTTGAGATCAGAGGCTGACTTGCAGGAATTGATTCTCTCCTTCCATTGTTCTGTTCTGGGAAATGTTCTTACCCTCTGAGTCATTTTGTCAGCCCTTGCCTTTGCTCTTCCACAGAGAGAAGATTATTATAATATTATTATAATCTCAAAAATAAATTTAATAATAATAATAAAGGCTGAGTATGGTACACATGCCTGGGATCTCAGCACTCAGGACAGAGGCAGGAAGATTAGAGGTTCAATGTCATTCTCAATTACATAATGAGTTTATGGTCTAGACCCTGTCTAACAACAAAACAAACCATTAACTATAATCCTAGTTTATACATCCCCTTTTAATTCACTACAGGATTTAAAAATAAATACAGGGGCTAGAAAGATGCTTTAGTAGTTAAAAAGTACTTGCTGCTCTTGCAGAGGACCTGGGTTCAATTCCCAGCACCCATCTAGTGGCTTAGAATCATCCCTAACTCTGATTTCAGAGGATCTGAAACCCTCTTCAGACCTACATAGATACCAGGTACACACATGATGCACACACACACACACACACACACATATATATATGTATACATACATACACATATATAAGCAAAATACTCATATACATAAAATAAATAATCTACAAAATCACATAGATATAAATTGGTGTTAATGAGAATAAAATTGTATAAAGCCATAAGTTTTTGTTTGTTTTCTCGTTTTTTTTTTTGTTTTGTTTTGTTTTGTTTGAGACAGGCTTTCTCCATGTAGCTTTGGAGCCTGTCCTGGAACTCACTCTGTAGACCAGGCTGGCCTCAAACTCACAGAGATTCACTTGCCTCTGCTTTCAGGGTGCTGGGATCACAGGTGTGCACCACCATGCCTGGCTAAATTGTATAAAGTCATAATTTTTAATAGTAGTAACAAAGTTTTATTGGAGCAGAATCTTTGTGACTCAAATTGTGTGTATTAATTTAAGTCATATAACTTAGATAAGCCATATGATCTCTACAATAACAGCAGCATTGACAGAAGTTTCATAGAAGCAAATGTGATGAGAATAAAAATGTCCCATTACATAAAATCAATTCAACACAAGAAAAGAGAGATAAGACGAAATGTTCTTAGACCACTGGAAATGGCCATCAGATCCATTTAAATAAAGGAGTAAGACAAAAGTACATATAGGAATTATGATCATGGAGCAAAGCATAAATATCATGTACTGATGGTGAGGCAAGGTGGCCCAGTGAGCTTGCTACACTGTGATAAAACATTCTAACACAAACCAACTGAGGGAGGAAAGGGTTCATTTGGCTTACAAGTCTCAACAAGAGTCCATCAACCCAGGACTACCTGCCCAGGAACTGCACTACCCACGTCTGACAGGGCCTTCTCACATCAATCATTAATCAAGAAAATGCCCTCAGACCTACCTACAGCTCAGTTTTATGGTGTCACTTTCTCAGTTGAGGTTTCCTTTCCAGGTAACTCTAGCTTGTATTAAATTGACAAAAACAAAACAAAACAAAACCCCAAAAAAAAAAAAAAAAACCCAAAACAGACTAGCAGGTGGATCTCTGAGTTCAAGGCTAGTCTGGTCTACATACTGAATTCCAGATCAATCAGGGTTACATAGTAAGACCTTGTCTCAAACAGTCTCTGTGAAAAGCAATAATGAAACATATTACTCTGTATGCTGATTTTAAAAGCTAATAAAAATGAATAAAATTGGGGGGCTGTAGAGAGATGAATCAGCTGTTAAGAAGAGTTGTTGCTCTTGCAAAGAGCCCAGGTTTGCTTTCTGGCACCCATATGATGTCTCATGGTCATCCATAACTCCAGTTCAACAGCATGTAACAAGCCTACACATATATGCACGCAGGCTAACATTCAGATACATCATAAAATTAGTTTTAAAAAAACCAAAATCTGGCCTGGAAAGATGGCTCAGTGGTTAAAAGCACTGACTGTTCCGGAGGACCTGAGTTCGATTCCCAGCATCCACATGGCAGCTAACAACTGTCTGTAATTCCAAGATCTGACACCCTTACACAGTTATACATACAGGCAGAACACCAATTCACATAAAATAAAAATAAATACTTTTTTTTAAAAACAAAATCTGCTAGTCTATTACATTTTTAAAAGTATCAAAAACTTATCCTAATGAGTTCTGTCAAAAGAGCATGAGAGTCAAATGGCCATTACGGAGCCATCTGGGCAACCAAATACTACTGTTTAAAACCCCAAGGAGAAAAGATTCATGATCTATATATATGTATAGATATAGATATGTATAGATTGAATCTGTATTGTGTTCCAAATTAGTGCTGTAGACACTCTGTGTAACTCAGTGACTAATTTCAGTGCTGGAGGGGGAACTGGCTGCCCAGAACTCAGTAAGAGACTGTCGACTGGGGAGGGGAAGCTGGCTCAGAGGTTAAGAGCACGGGCTGCTTTTCCAGAGGTCCTGAGTTCAATTCCCAGCAACCATATGGTGGCTCACAACTGTCTGGTGCCCTCCTCTGGCATGTAGGCAGAACACTGTATATAGAATAAATAAATAAAAATCTTTTTTTTTTTTTTAAAAAAAAAAGATTGTCAATTTTCTTTGACAATTTAATTGGCCTTCTGTACCAGTCTGTATTATAGCAAATGCCTAAGGTCAATAAATGTAAAAAGAGAAAAGCATCTACTAAGAAGACCAAGTCTTATGACCTTAGCTTTTGTTTTAAAGTTTAAAAATATTAGTGTGTTTTGCCCCTATGTATGTATGTATGTGTACCATGTGCATGTCTAGTGCCCTCAGAGGACAGCAGAAGGCATCAGATCCCTTAGAACTGGCATTAAGGATGGTTGTGAGCAACCATGTGGGTATTAAAAATCCAACCCCAATCCTCTGCAAGAGCAACAAGTGCTCTTAGTCCTCAGACCCTCTCTCCAGTCCCTGATTGTTTGAATTTTATCTCCAGGACTCACATGATGAGAGAACTAACTCTTGAAAGCTGCCTTTTGACCCATGCATATGTGCACACATATGTACATACATAAACACATAAATGTTATCTATACACAGAAAAATAAACATTTAAAAAATTAGAGAAAGTTCTGCTCTTGGCATTAGAGATTTCAGCCTCTGATCCACTGGCCCTGTGAGTGGATCAGGGCACATCCTGAAAGATGACGAAGCCAAATGAAATTGCACACTTTGTGGCCACAGCTCACATCAGAAAAAGGGAGAAGAGAGACCTGGTTCACTGCAGTTGAAGGGCTTGTCCCTAGTGACTAGAACACTCTCTCTCTCTCTCTCTCTCTCTCTCTCTCTCTCTCTCTCTCTCTCTCTCTCTCTCTCTCTCTCTTTCTCTCTGACAGGGTCTTACTATGTGGCTCTGGCTGTCCTGGAACTTGCTATGTAGACCATGCTGAGTTTGAACTCACAGAGATCCACCTGCCTTGGTCTGCCAAGTGCTGGGATTGAAGATAGGCCTGAGCATGCTAGAAGACATTGCACCAGGACTCTTTGCCTCCACTCCGCACTTGATAAGTTCTCCCTGTGTATGGCACAAGCTGGCCTCAAACTTTCAGTCCCCTACTTTAGTCTCTCAAGTGCTGCTGGGATCACATGCCTGACCCTGAGGAAATTTCAATGATGCTTTGAACACTGATTTTTCCCTCTTACACATTAATGAATTCCTTCAAACCTTCAGCCTGATGATGGAATTTTGCTGTTGGTTGTGGTGATATTTTGTTTGTGTTCTAACAAATAAAGTTTGCCTGGAGACCAGAGGACAAGATAGTCACTAGTTAACCATAGAGGCCAGGCAGTGGTGGTATACACCTTTGATCCCAGCACTTAGGAGAAGGAAGATCAGGAGTTCAAGGCTTCCCTGGGCTACATGAGATTGATTTAGTCTAAAGGAGAAACCACGGGGTTAGGTGGTAGAGGGATCTCAAGCCTTTGATCTCAATACTTGGGAGTCACTTGCCTTTAATCCCAGGACTAGGGAGGTGGAGACAGGAAATGATATGGCTGGGCGGAGAGAGAAATATAAGATAGGAAGAAACAGGAGCTCTGCCCCTTTCCAGTCTGAGGATTTGCTAGAGGTAAGAAGTCTCTCTAATGGTTTGCGCCTTCATCTCTCCAATCTTTTAGCATTTACTCCAATATCTGGCTCTGGGTTTTTATTATTAAAACCAATTAGGGTTCATGCTACATCTGGTACCCAACATGGGTCATGAACCCTTGACCCTGAGATTGAGTCTCATGCTCTATTAACAGTTGTACCTGGCCCTGACTCAAGACTGAAGGACACAGCCAAGTTATACATTGCATTAAGGAGTCAATTTAGGTCTCTGCTCTTGAGGCAGTGAAAGTGTCTGGAGTGTTGTTTGAGTGCGTTGTTCCTTCGAGGGACAATAGCTGTGTTTCCTCCAAAAAACTCTCCTTTCTTGATTCTTTTCCAGGCCCCATACTTCTTGATTGATGATGCTTGTTCCTTCAAGGAGGCTCAAAGGAAGAGCTGTGCTCCAAGGACCTGAGAATTTTATCTGCAAGAATGGGGACTCACTGCGAGGTTTCTAAGGTCAACCCTGCATCTCAGCCTTTGGAAGTGAATGCACTGTGATGGTTGAGGGTGAAGTGCAAGACCCTGGCTCTCCCAGCAGTGCAGAAAATAAGAATGAAAAACCGTGTTGTCAGGTGCACTTCACAGTCATTGTCCCATCTTGGTAAACGTAAGGAGGGATAATGTTTATATAGTTCACTAAGAGCAGTGTGAGAAAGCCTGTAGAATTCAGAGGGAGTTTTATGGGTGTTGGCTATATTTTATTCACATATGAATAGGGAAAACCTTAAAATATGTTGCATAATTATGAGTGGAAAAAGAAATTAGCAGGATCGGATAGGTTTAATATGTAGAATTTCATGATGATGTGTCTATGACTTTTCAATTGACTGATAAGTTTTTGTAGTGCTGGGATTGAACCCAGGGCTTTGTGTATGCTAGGTAAGGACTCTACTACTGAATTACATTGCTAGCTATGATTTTTTGTTTGTTTGTTTTCAAAGTAAAAAGCTAGAGCTTTCTTCTTGAGGCCTAACTTTTTCTTGCTTGTTTGTTTTGGAGTCAGAGTTTTGATAAATAGCCCACACTAGCGTACAACTCATAATTTTTTCTCAATGTCTGAGAGCTAGAATTGTGTTCCTATACCACCATGCTTGGTGGAATCTAACTTTTTTTACTTCAATTAAAATTATTTCTGTCTGAGGCCAGTCATCCAGGCAGCCACTAGCTAGCCAGACACAGAGTAGAACATATATAGAAAAGAAAGGTTAAAAAGCCTCAAGGCAAAATGTGGATGAAAAGAAACAGGTCAAATTAAGTTATAAGACCTAGCACGAAACAAGAATAAGATAAGGCCTAGGATTCTTTTTTTTTTTTTTTTTTTTTTAAAACTTTATTTTATTTATTTGCCTTGGTGTTTGCCTGGAACTGGAACTACAGACAGTTGTTAGCTGCCATGTGGGTGCTGGGAATCGAACCCGGGTCCTCTGGAAGAGCAGACGGTGCTCTTAACCACTGAGCCATCTCTCCAGCCCCGGCCTAGGATTCTTAACTAATAAAAAATCTGCATATCATTTGAGAGCTGGTTCATGGCCCAAAAGAAAGCTTACTACAGAGGCCATTTTAGGTTTGACTAGAATTTGATCTCAATGGGAAGCCTGATTAAAAATTTCTCTAGGAACCTGAGGTCAAGATGCCCCAAATAACTTATCTTAGTGTCTATTAAACTGCTTGCTTGCACAAAACCTCCCTGTGCAACTGCCCAGTAAGATAGCAGGGTATGATTTTTTGCCTTCATAAACCCCTTTCTCTAAACCCTTGGCACTATATGTGGGTCTCAAATAACCCAAAATAGCCTGAGCAGGCTGGAATAAAGATTTCAATCTTATTCATAGCTGGAATAAAGCTATGAACTGTGTCTCGGTAGTCATCTCTGGTGGGCTTTCCATAACACACTTGTCACAGTACCCCTGCAGATGTCAGAGAACAGCATTGTAGAGTCTATTTTTCCCTTCTTCCCTTAACTGAATTCCAACGATCAAATTCAGGTCCCCAGGCTTGTACTTTACCATTCTTCAGTTCTTAATAGTCATCAGAAAGGAAAAGAAAAGAAATTTTTGGGAGGAAGCTATGTATGTGTAAGCTACTTTTTATTATTCCTATTTTTATACTAGATTTTTAATTATTATTTTATTTTATTTGTATGAGTATTTTGCCTGCATGTATGTTTGTGAACTATATGTGTACCTTGGTACCAGAAGAGGGTATTGAATCCCTTGGAACTGAAGTTACAAATGGGTGCTGGGAATTGAATGTAGGTTCCCTGGAAGAACAGACATTGTTCTTTTCTTAAAAAAAATTAAATTTTATTATTTTGTGTGTGAGTGTTTTATGTGCATGCATAGCTATGCACCACATGAATGCAGTGCTCTGGAGGCCAGAAGATGTTGATTCCCCAGGAACTGGAATCGTGTATCAGTGTGAGTTACCAAGGGTGATGGTCTTGGGAATTGAACCTGGGTCTTCTGCATGAACAAGTACATGCACTATAACTCCATTACTATACCATCTCTCTAGCCCCACAGGCATTGTTTTTAAGCACTGACACATCTATCTATCCCTTAATTATCTATTTTTATTTGTTTACTTTTATTTATTCATTATTTTGGGACAGGGTCAGTATTCCTGGCTGTCTAGAACTTATTATGCTAAGTAGGCTGGCTTCACACTCAGATTCTCCTTCCTCTGCTTCCTGAGTGCTGGGATTAAAGGCATGCACACCATACCTTGTAAAAGGAGGTTTCTGGTCTAGACTAGCCTCACAGTTTGAACCTGCCTGCTGCTGCTTATCTGGACCAGCCATCTCAAAGTCCCAAAGAAACACACAGACACTTATATTAATTTTATGTTGTTTGGTCTATGGTTCAGGCATATTGCTAGCTAGCTCTTTCATCTTAATTCAACCCATTTCCATTAATCTGTCCTACCACATGGCCTGTGGCTCACCTGTGCTACCTTACATGTTTATTCTTGGGTGGCTAGATCATTTTTATCCTTGACTCCACCCTCCTTCCCCTATCTATGCTCCGATTTCGATTTCGCAGCCTACTTCTAAGGTGCCTGCCATAGGCCAAAACAGTCCCTTTATTCACAGCATAAAGACATCCCACATCAATACCTGGCTTGCTTTACCTTATCTCTTAAGGTATGCAGCTCTATTGGCCATGTGAATTGTGGCGTACTGGATGGATTATGAAGACCAGGTGTACAGAGTTCCAGCTGCTCCATGTGTTTGCCAACACAGAGTGTTGCATGTCAATTGAAATCAATGGTCATATAAGCAATGGTAGATAACTTTTAAGTATATTTAAATTATATTTAAAGGATCTAACAACTCTCTTTTATTAACACTGATAAAATTAACATTGTTTTCTAATGCTGTGAGTGGATTTTGAATCTGAAATAACTTTGTCAAGTCATGTATAGGAAGTGTCTGACTTAAGATATTTTCACTTAACATTTTTGGACTTCGTTGTATTGTGACATCTGAGTGACATCTGTTCAGCAGGGAAGCAACTGTCTTGTAGCCTAGCACTGAGCTAAACATTCAGCTCCAATTTTGAATATTAGTGCTTTCTTGCAATCTTTTCTCATGATGTTTGTCAGTGCACTAAGTTCCAGCTGCTGGAGAGCCTCATGACTATGACAGACCAACTATATATATATATGCTGTGTTGCTGGGCCAGGATGGTTGGTAGATGAAAACCTACGTGTAGATACCCAGTTTTTCTCAGTACCATTTGTTCAAAAGGCTATCTTTTCTTTTAATTTTTTAATTTTTATTTTATATGAATTGGTATTTTGCCTGCATGTCTAACTGTGTAAGGGTATCAGATCTTGGAATTACAGACAGTTGTTAGCTGCCATGTGGATGCTGGGAATCGAACTTAGGTCCTCTGCTCTTAACCACTGAGTCTCTCTCCCGTCCCAAGGCTATCTTTTCTTATCCTTAAACTATAGTCTTGTCCTTGGGTGTCAGTACTTCAAATCTGTGAGCTTGTCACTCCACAGTTGTGAGCCCTGATGATGCTTTGACTGTCTCTTCCACCTTCTTTCTTGTTGACCATAGTTAGATGAAAAGAAAGCTCACTGTTCCTTATAGCTTTCCTTTCTCTGAGGGATGTGGTTCCTGGGATAGGCCTATTATGGGAAGCCCACTAGAGATGAACACTAAGACACTGTTTATAGGCAGCTGAGAGTCTTTATTCCAGCTGGTTGGGATTGCACTCAGGTATTTGGAACCCAAATGCAACACTCAGTGTTTAGGGTAAGGAGTTTTTACAGGCAAAACCTCATCCTGGTATCTCACATGGCAGCTTGTGTGTGTGTTTGGGGGGTGTTGCACAAACAACAAGTTTATCAGAAACTAAATAAGTGAGGTAAATTAGTTGGGCCATCTTGAATTTGGGTTCCTAGAATAGAGTTGGGTAATTTTCCACAGGATTCTCCAGGAAGGAGATCAAATTCTAGTTAAACCTAAAATGGCCTCAGCAAGAACACAGATGGAGGAATCTGTGCACTGTCTTGCCCTGTCACATACTGTTCTACCATTTCAGTTGTCTCTCAAACACAGGAGTTAACCAAAGACAGTAAAATAATATGAGCTCATCAGTGATGCTTTCTCTGAAAGGTATTGGCATAAAAGAGAAAACTTATTTTGTAGAAACTTCAAAAGTAAACACATTGCTTTTCAGTGTCTAATGGCATGCAGTTACTCAGCCACTAAATTGTTATACAAAACATCTTGCTTTGGTTTATAAACATTGGTCTACACTTTGGACACATTGGACACAACATCTAAAAGTTTTTGGTTTTTTTTTAAGTTTTTCAAGACAGGTTTTTTTTTTTTTTTTGTCCTGGCTGACCTGGAACTTGCTCAGTAAACCAGGCTGGTCTTGAATTCAAGAGATCTTCGGGCCTCTGACTCCTGAGTGCTGGGATTAAAGGTGTGAAACACCACCACCCAGTATGAAAGATTAAAAAAAAAAACAAACTACATTTCAAGAAGACAAATTGAAAAATTAACCATAATAAACTGAAAGGCCTTCTAACTTTCTGGTGACATTCCAAGATCATTCATAGCTGTTGAGCTAACTGATTTCCTGAATGTAAAATCTGAGGTTACAACAAGTAAAAAGTAATGTGGCATAATTTTTATTTCTTTAGAAAAATATGCAAAAACATCCTGAACTTTTTCTCATTCCAGAATTCACTAGGTCCAAATTCTATTTTCTTTCTTTTTTTTTTTTTTTTTTTTTTAAAAAAACTTTATTTATTTATTTGCCTTGGTGTTTGCCTGGAACTACAGACAGTTGTTAGCAGCCATGTGGGTGCTGGGAATCGAACCCGGGTTCTCTGGAAGAACAGACAGTGCTCTTAACCGCTGAGCCATCTCTCCAGCCCCCAAATTCTATTTTCATATTCAAAGATACAACCTCTGTAGGTAAATGCTGTGGTCAGTCAGACTGACATTTGCAAAAGGGCATCTTTATTTTATCACAGTTGGGAAAGTAGTATTTTCTTAACAGAGAATGTAAGATCAATACTTTGTTTAGATTGGGTTTCGCTGTGTAACAGCCCTGGCTGACCTCGAACTCACAGAGATCTGCCTACCTCTGCAGGGATTAAAGTGTGCATTTTGAACCGACGTGAATATTGGAGAAGCCCTGAGAAAAGATAGATTTGCCCTATCAACCTAGTCTATGGCTGCTTTCACAGAAGAAGCTTTGAATATGTAGGAGTGATTTAGTGATACACAGTTCTTCAAGTTCTGGGAAGCCAAGTCTCTTTTTAATTTAAGGGGGAAGTGCAAATGACACCATCTTTAGCTTCTTGTGATCTACTCCAGTCTCTAATTTTCCCGGTTAGTATGACATAAGGATCTTGCATTTCTGGCAGGCTTCAAGAGAATCAAAGACAAGCCCGGCTACACATTTCCGGATCCCTGCCTGATCCGGCTCATTTCCCAACTGGAGTTGTGAGTAGGCGACAAGGTGTAGCGGAGGCTCAGGGAGAAGGATTAGAGTTTGACGCTAGTCTGAGCTGCATAGCAAGAAACCAACCACCCAGCTTTTAGATTCCAAAAAAATTCAGGGTCTCATCAATGGCCCCATAGCGTTGAGCTGTATTCAGCACAAATACTCCACAAAAACCCCCTCACCCCCACCCCCCGACCCTCGCACCTCCAAAGCTGCCCAGCACAACGACTTCCTGGTGGAGGCGGTCCCCAAACGGGGAACCCCCTTTCCCAGGGCCCCACTAGAAGCAGCGAAATGAAGTTGGGCAGGGGCTGAGCTCGGCGCTCGATTGCCCGAGCCTGGCGACAACAGAGACCTTGCGACGGCTCTGCGCTCGAGGGGTCGAGCCTGGCCCGTTGCGGCGGTGGCGGTAGCGGAGGCGGCAGGAGCGGGGGCGTGCGCGGGAGCGAGTCCGCGGCCGGGAGCGGGAATGTCGAGGAGTTCGAAGGTGGTGCTGGGCCTCTCGGTGCTGCTGACGGCGGCCACGGTGGCCGGCGTGCATCTGAAGCAGCGGCAGGACCGGCAGGTCGGTGTCACATGACCGCGTCTTCCCGAGGAACCCGCAGCGGTCCCCACGCGCGTGCGAGGCGGGCCGGGCGGGCTTCAAGGGCGCGTTCAGGTTTCTGACTTCTCAGCCACGAGGCCTAAGGCTAGGGCGGAAGCCTCGGGATGGGGGTGTAGCCCTGAGATAGAGCCTAGTAGGGCGAGCACGAGGCCCGGGGGCATCACAGCCCACAAACCCATACCCTGTAATTGTTAAATTCCGAGATAAGGCAGCGCGCTCACACAGCACACTCCCAGTGCTTTTGGCCAAGGCAGTTTGAGATTCTTGTAATTTTTACGTAAATGAACAGCCTGCTATGGAAAATAGATTCTGAAAACAATAAAGGATAGTACCCTCCAGTTTTTTCTTCTGATGATTTTATTTCAGGGAATATCTGACTTGTTGATCAGCGACTTCTTATTTTCTCTTTCAAGTTTGCAATGGTTAGTGCACTAGGCGTATTGAGAACGCATCGTTCACAATGGCCTCTCTAGAGTCTGTTCTTTTTACAACGGAACTACACTCTGCAGGCTACTATTTGGTATTTGGCCTTTCAGGTAACACCTTGACAAGTATTTTTGACTTGAACCGGATTTGCCAAAGGCAGAAGTAATGAACCCAAAGCCTCAAGAGAATACAGCCCCATTGACTTTGGTATTCACAATCTTGAAATGTCAGAATTTTGAGGAGCCCGGTGTTTTAGAGGGCCGCAAGAGATTTGAGATTTGGAATTAAAAGTCTCATTCCATAGGGATGTCTTTTGGAGTAGAAGCAAGAAACTTTCTTCTTAGAAGGAAAAGGAAAAGTTGGTGGCTCCGATTAAGCTTGGAGGATCACACAGGATGTCTGTCATCTTGGAGTGTTTTGAAGACAGTGGGTTGGAGTTAGAGATTTGTCTCAAGCCATGTTCCTGAGAAGTTTTTACAATGTGAACAAACCGATGAAACCAGATCTCTTGGAACATGGAGACTTAGCTATGTTTCAAAGCTATGCCAAGAGCTTTAAAGAAACATTGTTGAAAGTGAAAGTGTGGAAGAACAGAAAGATTTGGGTCTTTTGTGGAATTTAGTGATAAAGACTGACCAAATAGCCTCTCCTTTAGATCATCAAGGCAGCAATACATGAAATAGTGATTTGTTTTCTGTCTACTCCGAACCGGGCATGGTGTTTTTCACTTTACACACAATGTCTCTAAGCAACTTAGTAGTAACCAAGTACAGATAGCCCTTAATTCACAAATGGTTCACCTATGTCGATAGGAAAGCAATATGGTTTATATTTAGTGTAACTTTCTTTGAATGTTGAATTTTGGTATTTTCCCAGGCTGTGGATAAATGGTAGGATTCTTTCAAGATTCTGAACAGCAGAATAAACCTCATCCCATGGAGCTGCAGGATGGTGTTCTGTGGTATATATAGTATGTTGCTGATTCCTGGCATTCAGTAGGTTAGGTGGAGTCAGTATACCTTTTGAGTTTGTTATTTACAGTTTATTATGAGTTTTTCTGGGTGTAGTCCTGTGGTAAGTTGAGGATGTTAGTGGTTCTGCAGGAACACACACACACACACACACACACACACCCCACAGTGGTGGTAGTGGGGTTTCTCCCTTCAGCTATGTCTAGGTTTGTGTCAAAACCAACCAACACGATTAACCTCTTAGTCAGCTTGACACAGATATATATCACTTAATAAACTGTGATCTTTTCTGTTTTGTTTACCCTCAAGATCTCATATTAATATCAATATCACAATGCAAAACATATTTCTGACTTTAAACGTCCCTGTCTTTAAAAGTTTAGGCTCTCTATCCCCCCTCCTCCTCTCTCCCTCCCTCTCCCTCTCTCTCTCTCTCTCTCCCTGGGGTCTCTCTAAATCAGTGGTTCTCAGCCTTTCTAATATTGTGACCCTTTAATAAATTCCTCATGTTGTGGTGACCGCAACCATAAAGTTATTTTCATTGCTACTTCGTAGCTGTCGTCTTCCTACTGTTATGAATTGCAGTGTAAATATTTGTGTTTTCTGGTGGTGTTAACCCCTGTGAAAGAGGGTTGTTCCATTTTAAAGGGTCTCAACCCATAGGTTGTGTACCACCACTGCTCCAAACTGTCTTAGTTGTCCTGAAATTCATTTGTAGACTAGGCTGGCTGCTAACGCATTAAATCTGCCTGCCTGTGCCTTCTGAGTGCTGGGATTAAAGTCATGTACCGCCATTTATGACCCAAATTCAGACTCTCTAAAATAACAAAAGTTAGGCCAGGCGATGGTGACACAAGCCTTTAGTTTCAGCACTCAGGAGGCAGAGGCAGGCAGATCTCAGTGAGTTCGAGACCAGCCTGGTCTACAAATTGAGTTTCAGAGCATCCAGGACACTGTAGTAAAAGTTTCTGTTTTAGAGTTTCTTTTGCTGTGATAAAACACTGTGACCAAAAGCAACTTGGAGGAAAAGGTTTATTTCAATTTACAGTTCTGTATCACAGTTGATCACTGAGGGAAGTCAGGCACAGGAAGCTGGGAGAGGAGCTGACACATCGGCTGTGGAGAGGTGCTGCTCACTAGCTTGCTCTTGGCTTCTTGAATTTGTTTTATTGCACACCCAGGACCACTTGCCTAGGAGTGGCTCCACCACATCAACCACTGATCAAGAAAATGCAGCATAGACTAGGTGGATTTTCTGTCTCGCCAGCTGCTTGACCTCTAGCATCAGCTAACTTTTAACCCATTTCTATTCATCTGTGTGCTGCCCTGAGGCCGTTTACCTCACCCTGTACTCTTGTGTACTTCCCATCCGGCTTGCTCTGTGTCTCACGTCTCAGACTCCAGACTCCGCTCCCTCTTCTTCCCAGCATCCTCTTAGCCTGGTTTTCCCACCTAACTTTATCCTGCCTAGCTATAGGCCAGTCAGCTTCTTTATTACCCAATTGAAGTGACGTATATTCACATAGTGTAAATAAATACTCTCCAATAAATAGACTTGCCCACAATCTGGTGTGGGCATTTGTTAGACTGAGGTTCTCTTTTCCCACATGACTCTTGCTTGGGTCAAGTTGACATAGCGCTAACCTAGACAAGAGGTCTTCCATGTGACAAGTGGATGTGAGAGGCAGTCACATGGAGGAAGGTAGGAGTGGTGGGTGGGAATGAGGATCTTAGCCCATGCTGATGTCCTACAGAAAGGTCTGGAGCTGGGAGATGAGACTGAAGGACTTTTGTGGTATATCCTGGTGTGAGGAGCACTGTGACAAGAAGATGAGAAAAGACTTGAGCCAGGACTTGGGAGGCCAAGGCAGGAGGCTCTTGAATTCATGGCCAGCGTGGGCTGCATTACAAGAACTCATCTCATACAAAACCAACACTGAATTCAAGTTAAGTTGCCATCCAGATAATTTTTTTTTTAAACATTTTATTTTATTTTGAGACAAAGTCTCCCTATGTAATTTTGTCTGGCCTGAAACTCAGAGAGATCTGCCTGCTACTACCGCCTAAATTCTGGAACTAAAGGTCTGAACCACCATGCTGGACCTGAGCCCTGTACTTTTAAATTTCCTAACTCCCTTGTATAGCAAATGAAGCTGTAGACCTGGACGAGGCTCAGGAAGTACTAGGTGAGTCTTTTTTTTTTTTTTTTTTTTGATAAACTATTGTAAAAATAACAACAAAAACCCCTTGCAAATAAATCAAGAACATCACACACCAAAGTTAATGAGACTCAATGAATTAGACACTTGTGAGCTGCCATGGAAATTGAATTTAGGTCACTTGCAAGTGCACTTAACCCCTGAACCATCTCTCCAGCCCTTCTATATGGTTAGAATAGGCATTCAGAACAGAAGTTGTGGAGCCTCAAATTAAATTTTATACTTTCAATATTGAATATATTTTATGCACTTAACACCAAACCCCAAAAAATCCATGACTGAATTAGAACTAGGAAAACAATTAGCTTAAGTTCTCTTTTATAACTTGTGTTTGTTACCATTCAGTCCTTCTCCTCCCTTATATATATACAGCCTTTCTTGTTCTCTTCCCATCGTGTTACACTATACCCACTTGTGCATTGTATATGAATATCATACTTAGATTCTGCATATGAGACAAAACATGAGATTTCTTTCTGAGATTATGTGACCTTCCTCAATATTATATATCTAAGTCTATCTATTCTTCTGTAATTTTTTTAATTTTAATTTTCTTTAGAGCTGAGTAATATTCTAGTGTGTGTGTGTGTGTGTACGCCCGTGTATGCATATACCACGTTTTCATTATTTATTTATGGTGGACGACTAGGTTGATTACAATATTTTCTTAGGTCAGTCTTTAAAAATAAAGAAAAGTGCAGGTAGAGGCAGGCAGATCTCTGAGTTGGAGGTCAACCTGGTGGTCTACATAGGACAGTCAGGATTACATAGAGATACTTTAAAAAAAAAAAAAGATATAGGGACTGGAGAGATGGCTCAGTGGTTATGAGCACTAGCTGATCTTGCGGAGGACCTGGGTTTGATTCCCAGCACCCATGTGATAGCTCACAACTGTCTGTTACTCCAGTTCCAGAGATTGGACACCCTCCTCTGTCCTCTACAGCCACTAAACTGGCATAACTTGTAGGTAGAACACTGCCCCCCCCAAAAAAAATAGAATTAAGGTTTTTAAAGTGAAGAAATAAAAATAATCTCAAGCTTTTGTTTAAAATGTACTCTTGTGAACTACAAACTATAAAATATTCACATTAATTACTGAGTGGGCATTTTGAATTTCATGTTAGACACCAGGTTCACATTCTGAGATTTTTGCTTTCAGTGTTTATCAAGTAATGACCATTGAGGAACTTACCTCTTATCTCTCCCTCCCCCCTTTTTTCCTTCTAATCTAGTTGATCAGAAACTTTGTATTTCTGTCTTTTCATATAGAAGTTCTACTTTTTCACATCCTGTCCGTCTTCTTTTCTCTTGGTCTTTTCTTTTACTTCCTGTCTCAGGTAACTGCTTGTAGGAAAGTAGTTTACAGTTGTGCTGTACTAACCCATCACATTTTAAATTTATAACATTCAACATAATGCCAGTTTTTTATATCTTATTAATTTCCATTAAGTTTTCTGTGTTCAGGGATTTCTTAAAAAAATGGTAAAAAGTCACTTCAGTATTAACATAACACATTACCAGATTTACTTGGTGGTTTCTTTATTTACATTGTACAGAAGTTAAAATAGTAATTGGGTATTTGGAATTGGAACATTTTGAGTATATTTTGGTGGCGCTGTTATTTAGATTTGGAGGCACAGGATGGGAGCCACCTGTTCAGGGAGTAACTAAAATCTGCTTCTTACGTTTTTAGAGGCTTCGTGACGGAGTGATCAGAGACATTGAGAGGCAGAATCAGAAAAAAGAAAACATTCGCCTTTTGGGAGAACAGATTATTTTGACTAAGCAACTTGAAGCAGAAAGAGAGAAGATGTTGGAAAGAGGATCTCAAAACACTTGACTTTGAAAAAATTGTTGGGGCAGTGCTGGGTTAGTGTATATATATATATGTGGGTGTGTATATATATATATATATGAGTGTATGTGTGTGTCTATAGAGACTAGCTAGTGAGATTTGCCCCCCATTACTGTCCTTTAAACTTTATTAAATAAGGACAGTGGATCTTATCTTCTAAATCACTTAAGAGTCTGTTTTGTCTGGATAAAGTCCTCTGAGCAGATGCTCTTGTGAGGTTGTCTGTGGGATTCTTGCAGCAGTCCCTGTCAGCTTAGGAGTGCTTGTGAGCAGGGAATGATGGAGAGTAACATTCACCTGGGTGGACTGCTAAGTCGGCACGATGATGAAGCCACAAGAACGTCTACCTCGGAAGGGCTGGAGGAAGGTGAGGTGGAGGGAGAGACTCTCTTAATTGTTGAATCAGAGGATCAGGCATCAGTGGACTTATCTCATGATCAGAGTGGGGATTCCCTCAACAGCGATGAAGGAGATGTATCGTGGATGGAGGAACAGCTGTCCTACTTCTGTGACAAGTGCCAGAAATGGATCCCAGCCAGTAAGGAGCTTCTCAATTCCTTTGAATGGTTGATCCCTGTATGATGGTTTGTTTTCCAGTCTGTGAAAAACACTAATAAAATAGACTTGAATAAAAAGATAATTATTATATTTATTATTAATCCAATTTACCAAATGTAAATTTATACAAAGCCACATTATTTTGTTTTTAGTTTTTTAAAACATTCATTTATTTTATATGTACATGTGTGTGCCTGAGTGTATGTGCACCTTGTGTATGCACAATGTCTTGCAGAGGTCAGAAGAACGGTCAGATCCCCCGGAACTGTATTACCACATGATTGTGAGCCACTGTGGGTGCTGGGAACTGAGCTCGTATCCTCTACAAGGGCAGCAAGTGCTCTTAACTGCTGAGTCATCACCTCTTCATCTTCACAAAAACACATTTGTATTAATAAAAATTGTCAACCACTATCCCATTGTTAAATTAACATTCTGGATGGTACCTCAAGAAAAATTAGGAATCCTGTGTTACTTAAGGAATTGGCTGTATTTTCCTAACAAGATTATGCTGTGGGTTATGGGGGATACCTTCTGTTGCCACTGTAGAATTAAAGTTCAAGTTCACAGAGCTTACTGTGTTATATTTGACTTTTGTGAAATACTGCTATTGTCTAATGATGGGAGGTTAGCAATGAATAGGTGTTTGCTTCCTGCCTTTAGACCAGGCCCATTTTCTACTGTAGGCCTCTTTTATCTCGTGGAAGGAGTCACAATGCACAGATCTTGAAATTTTCAGCTGCCTGCTTCATAGCATGCTTTGCCAGCCACCATGATTCTTATCTACACAGCATTTTCCATTAGGCCAGAGACAGAACAGGCATGTGTCTGGAGGAGCATTTTCTGTAAGAGTTCAAAGCTAGTGGAGTGGAGGTATAACACACTTCGTGGAGTTGGTCATGTTCTGATAGATAAGTAGAAGGTTTTGTTAAAAATGGATTCAGTTTAAATTAATAGGTTATTAGTAACAGTTCATAGAAAACAAACCTAGAATTGACTGTTCAGCTGGTGTTTGCTTCTCAGCCATCTAGTAAAGCTGAGTGTCCCCACAGGGTAGATTTTAAGGTGACTTTCATGATGGGGCCCTGCTAACTTTTTTAGGGAGGTAGGTGAACATTTCATTCTTTCTGAATAATGCTTTGTGATTCCTGGGACTTTGTACCTTTTTGTTTTCTCTGGAATGTGCACCTGTGTAGCTTCCCTGACTTCTGTTCCACAGGCAACATTCTTCTAGCCAAGTAGACCTGTATTTCCTCCCTAGTGGTCTTGGGCATCCCTTTTCTATGACCTTACACTGCCCTGTGAAGCATATTACATTCTACTCTGAAAGTTTTTATGGTATACAACTCATCAGCATCACCTAGGAGCTTTAATGCAGAGCCCAGACCCATTCTCAGACTGAAGCATTTCATTTGGGGCAGAATGGCCATAGGAAGGAAATAAAGCTCAGCCACCTGGTGGTTCTGATGCTCCACGAGAATCCAGAACCAGTGCAGTTGTGTTGACCTGTGTTCTCTGCTGCCTCCAGATTTATGAGCCCATGTGAGCAGGCACCGGTCATGTCTGCCTTAGACATTGCATAACCAGTTTCTTAGCCTGGTGCCTGGTTGGTGGTACAGGCTCAGGTATTCCCTGAAGGAATGTTTGAAGAGACCTGCCTAAGGGGTCAGGAATGTGACTACTGGGAAATCCGGTTAGAGCAATCCGACCTGCTTTTCCAGGACCTTTCTCCTAAAAGCGACTGAGCCACAGGTTCTAGGAGGGGCATGTGCCTGACATTAGAAGGAGAAACACCTCCTCTGCTACAGTCCTGGATTGGATCTAGAAAAAGAAAAACTCCACATGGGAAACTTAGGAATCTGGTCGATTAACTGAGCCATTGAGTTACCACTTGGTGAGATAAACCCATGATATGACTTTTGTTTTTTTCTCTGTAGGTCAGCTGAGGGAACAGCTCAGTTACCTTAAGGGCGATAACTTTTTCAGGTTTACTTGTTCCGATTGCTCAGCAGATGGCAAGGAGCAGTATGAGCGGCTGAAGCTGACGTGGCAGCAGGTGAGTAGTGCCAAGCTGGGTGCTCAAGAAATTGGAATGATTATCCATAGTGAGGAACTTTGGAGTTGTTTGGGGTGCTTTACACTTTACAATGAAAGGGGGTATGGTGTGTGAAAAGAGCACTTCGTGGTTTAATAAAAATAAACCTCGATGCTAATTTAGTGAATTCTTGATAATCTGAATCAGTTTCTTTTATGTCATACCAAGCTTAGACTCGACTGCAAACCAGGCCCACATTTTCTGGCAGCCATTTTTTGGCATAATAAAACCAGAGGTGGCTACACTGGAAATAGATTTGGCCCTATCAGTTTGACTTGATAACAAAGACAAAGTAACCAGCCAGCCAGTTCAGCCTTCCTGCATTTGATCTGGGAAACAAGTCTTTGTGGATGGATACTTTTAGCTGTCTCAAATACCAGTACTCTAGAAGTAACTTTTTACTGATCTTCAGGTTAGATTAAATTGTTTGGTTTTATTTTAATATGTATGTATATAGTAAAGCAACAAAGAATAGTCAATCCTTAAGTTAAAAATAAAGAACTTTACAGTAATCTCTGATTTTGTTGATGTTTGCGATGCTGGAGTCAAACTCAAGACCTTGCTTATATTAAGTGCCATACCTTTGAACTGTGCTCCAGATCCCCTGGGTATCTTGCTTTTTAGTATTTTTATTTATTTGACATATACTTAGCGCCTACAATGAACTAGATACTGTCTGAGGTCTGGAGAATGCTGTGGTGGGTGAGCCAACTGAAGCCTCTGCCCCTAGGCCTTAGGGGGCCACTGACCTTGCACAAACAGATAAATGTGATAATTACCCTAGCACTCTTTCCTTTAAAGAGAACAAACAGTAAGGGGAAAGATTTTAGCTGTGCTGCATTGGCCACTTGGGGTGTTTTTTTTTTTGACTGTAGTTGCCATAACAATCTGAACAATTGTCTTCATCCCAAGTACTTTATTAGGTCACCCCAGGAGACCTGTCAGTTAACTTGGGAGGCTGCTTTGACTTGCCAAAAATGTATAGGTAGAAAATGAAAGACGTTTGGATTGAGTGTGTTGTTTCATGGCGATCACAGTTGCACTTTCCCTGTGGGCCAGGTGTGTCACTACAAAGAGAATGGCAAATACATAGGTGGATTTGTATTTAGCCTGCAAGTAGCATCTTACAAAAACTGTAAAATGGAGGGACACAAAGATAAGTGGCCATTTTCAAGAACATTAGTTTTCTAACATGTTAAAATGTGATGGTTTTAAAAGAAAACTTAGTTCTTATAGTCCTCAGAATATGTAATATTGGCCCCATTTATGTACTTAAATTCAGGTTAGTACTGATTTAGAAAACTTTTTTCACTTCTAGACAATCTATTGGTTGTGGATAATACTCTGGAAGGAAGAGGTGATAAATTATATATTTTAGTTATACATATAAATTAGGTATACGTTCTCATAAGCTACCAATCAACATTTCCAGCAGCAACTGGAAAAACCTGTCTTTTGCCAGAGACCTGAAAGAGAACCAGCTAGTCCTTAGTAACTTCAGTAGGGGTCTAGATACTTAGAGCATTTAGTTTGTGTTTTCAACTTTTTAAATATCAAACTTTGATTTATTGAAGTAGTTAGTAATGAAGTTGCTTGCAACACATAGCATTTTCTTTGCGTTATAAAATCCTCCAGTAAAGATTCACCTCTGGACTGAAGACTTCTTCCTTCCCTTCATGGCCCTCTGTGTCTTCTCTTATTCCTGGTGACTGTTGACTTGCGAAACACCTTGAGGGGCTAGAGACATTTGCACATTTTTGTCCTGGACCTCCTGAAGCATTCCTTGTCTGCTCCTCTTTCCTGGTCTTTCAGCAGGCAGCTCTTGAGTGTCTACTGTGTCTCTAGTTCAGACAGCCCTGGTGGGCCCTGGAGATAACTTTGTCAAGGAGACCAGCTTCCTTCTTTCTCTGGTGGTGTGAGTCGGAAACTGACTTGACATTTAAGCTTTTTAGATGACACTCTGGAAGAGGAGGAACAGTGGATCCTTTCAGTTAGTGTGTCCAACAAATATTGGTAACAGAAAAGCCATTTTCAAGTAAATAACTTGTAATTCATGGAATATATTAAACATACTAGAAATAAATAACAGGCTGGCATCTACAGTTGAATGAACACATGTTTTTTTGAGTAGGAGTCTGAGAGTGGCAAAGCTTATTTCATAACTAAGGTGTCTTTTGAATGATAATTTTTTGTGTGGTAAGAGATATAGAATATAAGATGTACTGTTGTTCATTGTTCATTTGTACCCATCTCCAAAATTCTATCTCTTCTAACTGAAACTTTATGTCTCGTAAGTGACTCTCCATAAGTTTTAACTGTTTAAAGGAAGTTACTTGTTGGCTGATGTTGACCTAAGTAAAAATAAGTGGAAAACACTTGAACAGTCTGTGGGGTAAAATGTACAGTATGCTGTGCACATGATAATGTGCAGAAAGTTGAAACTTGGTAGCATAGTTCCTGGGGCCCTTTGCCTGGTGTAGCTCTTCTTTTAGAATTGATAGGGTTAATGTGAACACACCTGATAGTGGCTTTAATTGCAGATTTAAAAAACTACAGACCTCCTTGTAGATAGAAGGGTTATTTAAGAATTCTTTTCTGTCTCTGTTTTTTATTCAGTGTCTTAAACTCAGTGTAAGTTAGGATGTTTTAGAAGATTTATTTTATTTTATATGTATGTGCATGTGTGCAAGTGCCTGCAGAGGCCAGAAAGGGTGTTGGTCCCCTGGAGTTGGAGTTAAAGGCAATTTGTGAGCTTCATGTGTGGATGCTGGGAACTGAATTTGGGTCTTTTGGGAAAGCAGCCATCTCTCTAGCTCCCATGATGTTCATTGTAGGAAGAGATAATAGTTTTCAGTTGCTTCTCCAGTTTTTCCATTTCTATGAAATTGGACATGTAAAACATCTGCATAAATATAGATGTCAGGAATTGTCTGAAAGCATAGCCTCTGAAATGGTAAAAACTGGCTTTTATTTTTCCTTTGTTTTGTCTTTGGTTTTGTTTTTCTGAGACAGGATCTTACTATGTATGTATCTAGGCTGTCCTGCCCCAGTCTCCTGAGTACTGCAGTAATAGGTACCTGACTGCTCATAGCAAAAGTGCATGCTTCTTTCTTTATATAGAAACTTGAAAGGAATTAAGGTTTTATTTTATTTTACATGTGTGTGTAAGTAAATCATAGGGCGATCCCCTGGAGGTGGAATTAAAGGCAGTTGTAAACTGCTGGTGTGGATGCTAAGAACTGAACTCTGGAAGAGCAGCATGGGCTCCTGACTGCTGAGCCAGCCCTGTAGCCCCCAGTGTTTATTTCCTGATAGTGGATTTCAGATGCTTCTTACTTTCAGATGCTTCTTTCTTCTGTGCTGTTGAAGCTTTCTATAATGGCATGTGTTTTTATATTTCTGGATCATATTTCTCAGAGTAGGCCAGGAATCATTGTAAAGGTAACAGGATTGGTGTAGATAGGAGTTGGTACACTGAGCTTCAGGGTGTCTTGGAGCCCTCTGTGAATGGGATACACAGCTCAGCCTTTTAGTTACCTGCCCCTTGTTTAATGTTTACACTATTTGAAGACAGGTGTCTACAGCTTTAACTGGCTGTGTCACTGAGTAGATGCCTGTAACATTGCCCAGGTCTGAAATTCTGAGTCTTGTGTTTGCCCTGTCAAAAGCTTAGACAAGTATGTGTTCAGAAATGATTTGTAAAATATTGAATAAAGGCTAGCTCTATCAGACCATGCTGTATGGAGTCAGCTCTTGGAGGTCTGATGCTACTAGCAAGTAACCCCTGTTTAGAGCTTCTGTGAATAGCAAGGTGCTCATGACAGTGCCTCCTGATCAGCCCAGCCACACATCAGCCCTTTGTGTGTGACACACACTGAGCAGTTGTACCTAAGAACTAAACTAGTGATACCTTACTAAACCAAAGGAAGACTCTGGCCGGATTACGCCGGAGCTCATGCTCTGTGTCCTCCACTGCCCCGTTCTCACTCGGAATCTAAACCAGACCAGCTTTCCCCATAGGTATCAAAACCCTCCTTAGGCAGCCCTCCCACCGGCCTGTCTTCCATTTCTGTTTCAGGTGGTCATGCTGGCAATGTACAACTTGTCTCTGGAGGGAAGTGGACGCCAAGGTTATTTCCGGTGGAAAGAAGATATCTGCGCTTTTATTGAGAAACATTGGACTTTTTTACTAGGAAACAGGTAACATGATTTTAAAACATCTTATACTGGAAGAAAGATGTAAGCAAGGTATACACAAGCTGAGAACCTAATGTAACCCTGTTAGGGATTTACAGTGTAGCTCAAAGGGGAATTGTATACTAGAAAATGTGGGTTTGCATTGTTCTCTTATTCTGCTTCCAGAAGAGAGCATAGATTTACTGAACATGTTGCTTTTGCAGAGATTCTTAGGTTTTTGTTTTGTTTTCATTTTGGATTTTTGAGACAGGATTTCTCTGTGTACAGCCTTGGCTGTCCTGGAACTGGCTCTATAGATCAGGCTGGCTTTGAACTCAGAGACTCACCTACCGCTGCCTCCCAAGTACTGAGACTAAAGGCATGTGCCACCACTGTTCAGCTTTCTTCTTAGGTTTTTAAAAATGACTTTCAATAACTAACTTGAAACAGAACTGTGATGTACTTTAAAAATGGGGGACATAAAGGTCAGAAGAGAAACAAAGGGCAATTAATACCTGCACCATTTAGGTCACTCTTAATTAACTGAATCTTATAGTTTTTTCTTTTATTAACTCTAGAGGCACACCCATACTTTTACCCACAGTGCTAAGCAAAGTTCGCTATGTTAACACTTGTGGCTCATTTATTAAGTGCTCTTATAGCTATAATTGTGGTTTGAGTTTTGCTTCTAAGCCTTCTTGCTGGCTGTGTTTCTTCACTGGAGTTAGGGGTGAACATCAGACTTATGCCTGCCCAGCTGAGATCACATGCTAAAGGCCATATTGATCTAAAGAGCTTTGAGTATTAGGATGAGTGGTGCTGCTGTACTGGTGAATTTTGAATTCTGCTTCTTGGTTGCTGTCCGATATAGTATTAAGTTTCCAACCAGCCTAACCCAGAGAACCAGAACTGTAGTCCCAATTAATCACAGAGGCTTATATTAATTACAAGGTGTTTGGCCTATGGCTCAGGCATGTTACTCTTAAACTGACCCATGATTCTTGTCTTTGGCTTGATACCCTTTCTCAGAACAGCATTCTTGTCTTCTTTCCTCTGCATGTGCTCTTCCTCTTCCCAGAGTTTCCTACCCACTTCCTACTGTCTGCCTTCTGGCCAATCCACATTTTATTAAACCAGAGAGAGGGTCAAATATTTACAGTGTACAAGTCCATAATCCCACAACAGTCTGAGGTCCTAGTTAAGATGCATAGTCACTGCAAATTAGGTCAGCAGAGAGATGACACTGTCTTTGACCACTCTGCAGCAGAGCAAAGTTGGGCTGCATTCTGAGCTCCGACAGCCTTCCCTGTGATACTGAGAAGTTAGCTTTGTTCAGGTTTCCAACAGGCCTGCAGGCTGCTGCGAGAGCACAATAGACTCTGAACATTTACAAAAGGGGTTATTTCAGTTCTTGAATCCTTTAGTGTTCCTGAGAAAAGAATTGACACTGTGACTAGTGCCTTCTTATAAGAAAAGGAAATCTGGGGCTGGAGAGATTGATGGCTCAGCGGTTAGGAGCACTGACTGTTCTTCTGGAGGACCTGAGTTCTGTTCCCAGCATCCATATGGCAGCTAACAACTGTCTGTAATTCCAAGATCTGATACCCTTACACAGTTATACATGCAGGCAAGACACCAATTCACACAAAAATAAAAATAAATATTAAAAAAAGGAAATCCGTTGTTTTAATTTAACGCTCCAACACTGTTTATGGAATTTAATATGCCATATTTTTATTTATAAGGGGCTGAAATGGGAGAAATGGTAAAATTAGTTTTTGGAATGTTTTCAAAATCTTGAGTGCTTTCTGTTTAGTGAATTATCTTCAGGAAGAAAGTTACCTGTTTTTAAGACTATTACTTATTTGAATAGTTGTTTGCTGTGTTCTAGGGCATGCACCAAGAGGAACCAGCCAAGACTTTTTTATTTCTGACGTGCCAGTGAGAAGCTCTCACTACCATGCAATTTCTGTGTAGTTTAACAGTTAAACCAGTAGTTTGGGGTTATGTTAGAATATCACCTGAATTATTTACTTAACCTACCTACTTAATAAAAGTTATTTTAAAAACATACTTATTTTTATAAGAACATCAGAATATAAGTGGAAAATAAAAATGATTTGTCATAAATAGAATGTAACTCTGTACATCAATCCACTAATGATAACCCAGTGGTATGATATCATAGCTGGATCTCATGCTATAAGGTCAAGCCTGAGAAGCTACATCAGTATGTTTTCTGTAGGCTAACCACAGGATAGGAATAGAATTAGAAATCACCATGATGGGCTGGAGAGATGGCTCAGAGGTTAAGAGCACTGACTGTTCTTCCAGAGGTCCTGAGTTCAATTCTCAGCACATGGTGGCTTATAACCATCTATAATGACATCTGGTACCCTCTTCTATACACTGTATCCATAATAAATAAATAAATATTTTAAAAAAAAAAAGAAACCACCATGATTCTATTTCCTAAGTGTCCAATAACAGTACTGTCACTCACCTAGGGAACTGCTTTAAACATAGTGATTGCAAAGGTCCCCAAGTGGTTACCAAGTGCCCAGATCTCTGTATGAGCAGGGTCACTGTCTATAGCAGAAGCCACCTGTAAGCACTTTTAAGTTAAACTTTTTTTGAGTTGTTTTAATTCTATTCTCTGTAGGACAGTACTTACTTTATTTTGGGTTTTTATGACTTATTTATTTATTTATTTATTTAAACTTTATTTATTTATTTATTTGCCTTGGTGTTTGCCTGGAACTGGAACTACAGACAGTTGTTAGCTGCCATGTGGGTGCTGGGAATCGAACCCGGGTCCTCTGGAAGAGCAGACGGTGCTCTTAACCGCTGAGCTATCTCTCCAACCCCCGACTTATTTATTTTTATTTTATGTGCATTGGTATTTTGCCTACATGTATTTCTGTTTGAGGGTGTCTGATCCTCTAGAAATTGAATTACAGATAGTTGTGAGCTGCATGTGGGTACCGGGAATTGAACCTGTGTCCTCTGGAAGAGCAGCCAGTGCTCCTAACTGATGAGCCATTTTTCCAGTTCCCTTTATTTATTTTTAAGATAAGTTTTGTGTCGCCCAGGCTAGCCCCAAACTTCACTATGTAGCTTAAAATTGCTTGAACTTCTGATCTTCTTGACTCTCCTGGGATGTCGAGAATACAGGTTTATACTATAATGTAGTGATAAGTGTAGAACTTAGATCCTCTTAGTGCTAAGTAAATACTCTACGAAATGGACTACATCCCAGACCCAGTCTTCAAAATTTTAAATATACTATTCTTCTCTTTTGTCACAGAATCTAAGTAAATAGTACTCTATGTAATGAACTTTAAAATTTGGCTGGACTCCTCACCGATGTTTTTATTTCATGCCTTTAATGTTTTATTAGTTTAAATATGTGAAAAATTATTTAAGAATAACATTTTTTAATGTACTATTTTAGAAACAAGGTAAAGAACATGTGAGAATTTAATTCCTACAGATTTTTGTTTTGTTCTTTGTTTTTGAGATAGTATTTTACTATGTAGCCCTGGCTGGCCTAGATAGAACTCACTATATAGACCAGGCTGACCTTGAACTCAGAAATCTTCCTGCCTCTGCCTCCTAAGTTCTGGAATTAAAGGCAGGGTTTTGTCTGTTTTTTGAGGCTATATTTTAGTGTGCAGCCCTAGCCCACCTGGTTGTCTTTGTGTAGCCCAGGCTGTCATCCAATTTGGGAATATTCCTACCTCAGCTTTTTAAGTGCTACAATTGTAGTTTATGTACCATCATGCCTGGCTCTTATAGATTAGTTGCCATTATATATAATTTTGTTTAATCTGCTTTTACAGTCCTAGCCTTGAATGCTTGTAGAGGATACTATGCTATGATACTCTGTGTGTGTGTGTGTGTGTGTGTGTGTATGTGTGTGTGTGTGTGAGAGAGAGAGAGAGAGAGAGAGAGAATGAATGAATGAATGAATGAATGAATTTAGGTATACTATATGCCTGCAAGTACCCACAGAGGTTAGAGGGTGTTGGATCTTCTAGAACGGGAGTTGTAGACGATCATGAGTTACCTGATAAGGGTGTAAGAAATTGAACTTGAACAAGAGCAGTAAGTGCTTTTAACTACTGATCCATCACTACAGCCCCAATAAAATAACATCTTATTTTACTTGATAATTTTATTATGCTGTAGTTTAGTAGGTGACTAGCTTCTTATTCCTCTTAGCTGTACATAAATGATATATTTTAGTCAATGGGTTTTAGAGTCGATGGAATATAATAGAACATAGTCATAATAGTTACATTTTTACAAACTAGCTGAAAGCTGGGTGTGGTGGCATGTTACTTCAATCTTAGCACTCTAGAGGCAGAATTAGGAGGATATTTGTAAGTTCAAGGTTAGCCTGGTGTACAAGTTCCAGGCCAGCCAAGGCCACATAGAGAGACCTTCTCTTAAAAACAAAACAAACAACTGTGTCTGGAGAGTTGGTTCAATGGTTAAGAGTACTTGTTGCAGATTGATTCCTAGTACCTACATGGCAGCTTCCTTTCATCTGTAACTCCAGTCCCAGGGATTCTGAAGACCTCTTCTGAATGTCATGAGCACCTGGCACACATTGTACAAACACACATGGAGGCAAACACTCATGCACATAAAATAATAAAGTAAATTTAACAAAACAAAACAAAAAAACAAACCTCAACTACCAGAAGATGATCCTGGGCCAGTACTGTCCCCACCTGTTATAATCTCACTTGAAGAGTTAGTTTAAGGAAACTATATTTGAGCTCCGAAATTTAATAAATAAAGGCTTGTGTCATCTAGGAAATCCAATGGTCAGTTTCAGTTCTTAGCACCATAGCAGATGACTGATTACATGTCACCTGCTGCCAGCCCAAGGCAGGGAGCTGTATGCACCCTATTTTGTGGCTGTTTGCAAATAGACTTTATGACTCAGGGTAGCCCAAAAGAACCTCCTATAAAAACTGTGTGCTTATGTTCTGGTCACTGGTTGCTGCTTCTCATCATAGCAATAGACAGAGACTGCTATGAGTGACACTGCATTTTCCCTCACTGCAAATGTGAGTAACAAAGTTACAAAAATGGTGAATAAGCATATAAAAAGATGCTCAAAGTTACTAATCACTAGGAGGCTGCAAATAAGACTGCTGTGACATACCACCTCACCCTATAGGGTAGCCATGAGAAAGTTAATGGGCATGTATAGTAAGAAATTAGAATTTATCTAAGTAAACACTTGTGACGTTAAGGAACTGAATTTTACTGGGGTGTGGCCAGCTGTGGGGAGATCTGGGACGTGGCGGTGACTTGTTTTTTTGGCCCTAGCATGCTCTGAAAAAAAGCCCCCTGTTTTATTTTTTTATGTGTCTCTGTTTCTTTTTATTTCACCAGAATCGTCTTTATACCATAAGTGTTTATAAAATAGTGAGTATCACCAAATTATATTAAAAAACAGTTAAAAATCTTTTGCCAATATCTGGCGCCCAACATGGGGCATCATGGACATCTTGCAAAGAGATTATCTTTGGTGGATAGTGGCCTGATGGGCAAAGGACTGCACTTGCCCCGACTGCTGTCATCATGTGCACTCTCCAATCTAGACAAGCAAGATAAAAGATAGAGACTGCTAAAGCCTGCCTAAACAAGATAAGACCGTCTCTCCCCAAAATACCCTGCTTCTGAAAAGACTTGCCAGACATCCTAGGCCAGTAGCCAGAAAGGTAGATTCTCCCACTATACAGAAAAGCTGTAGATAACTGTCCAGGTAGTTAACTGTTGTTCACCTCTCCTAAATCTTAAAAGTTAGCCTTTAGTGCTTCCAACCTTCAGGTAATATATTTTCCCTCTCAGGTCTTGATGGTATTAAAGGCTAGATAGGTAAGGTTGCTATTACTTCATATCTCAGCAAAAGCATTCAGGTATTAGAACTTTATCATTCAAGATAAACAGCCTTAAAACAATCCCTATACATTGCCTTATATCAATATTCTAGACATTAAGATATACCTTATATTTGTTTTTTGTTAGTTGTAGTGTGACCTTGCTTATGTTAGTGCCTTTCCCTTCCCCAGACACAACTTTATGATAATCCATATAATATATAGTCTTATACTTAGTTTAAAACTTTCTTATTTAGGGGGCTGGAGAGATGGCTCAGTGGTTAAGAGCACTGACTGCTCTTCCAGAGGACTGGGGTTCAATTCCCAGCACCCACATGGCAGCTCACAACTGTCTTTAGTCCCAGTTCCAGGCAAACACCAAGGCAAATAAATAAATAAATAAATAAGTTTAAAAAAAACTTTCTTATTTAGACAAATAAGGGGGAGATGTAGCAAGAATTCAGAATTACTCAAGTAAACATTTTTAACATCAAGGAACTGATTCCCATTGGGGTGTGGCCAGCTGCCGGGAGACCCAGGACACAGAGGTGACTAGCTCTCTTGGCCCCAGTGTGCTCTGAAAAAAAGCTCCCCCTCCATTCCCCTACATGTCTCTGTCCCTTTTTATCCCACCAAAATCAACTTTATACCATAAGTGTTTCTAAAATAATAAATATTACCAAATTATATTAAAAAGCAGTTAAAAATCTTTTGCCAGTAGGCATGGTGGCATATACCTGTAATCCCCATTCAGGAGCATGAAGAAGGAGGATCATGAGTTTGAAACTAAACAGAAGCTATGTGGAAATTTGGACAGATAATGAAAGCCTTCCTCTTTGATCAGTCAGTGAATAATGACTGCAATAGCACACCCACATACCCAGGGTAGGAATGTAGAATTGCATGAAAATACAGTCTGGTGATTCCTCAAAAAGTTAACTGTAAGATTATCATATCTAGTTAGTTCTATTTCACCACAATAAAAATTTAGTTTAGAGAGGAGTAAATAGATGAAACACATTTTCACAAAGGTGTTGGTACATGCTCCACAATAAGCTGACTCCATTATTCAGTAGTGCTGGATTGTATGTCTATGCTTTGCTTTTCATAGGCTGTGTCCATTTGTGAATGTTTCATAGCTTTTCATAGGCTGTGTCCTAGTGAAAGTGCCATAAATGGATGCATTAGCAGCAGTTTACAGCCTGCCAGCCCTGGAGGCTCAAAGTATGAACTCACGGTGCTGATGGGGCGATTCCTGAAGCTGTGAAACTGAGCATGTTCTTAGCCCCTCTCTCAGCTGCTTTTAGCTTCATGTGTTCCTTGGTTTGTAGATGTCCTCTCTCTGTCTTTACACATCTGTCATGTGTATGCATTTATCCCTTGGTCCACATTTCACAGCCTTGTATAAAGACATTGTCAATGGATGCTCTGGTGGCTCAGCAGGTAAAGGCACTTGTGCTAAGCCTGCCAGCCTGCGCCTGATGCCCAGGACTTGCATGGTAGAAGGAAAGAACCAATTCCTTGAAGTTATAACATAAACTCCCTGAAGAGACAATTCCCTGTAGATTTCTTGTTAAGTCCTAGGGATTGTGGGTAGAAGGTTTTTTGTTTTTTTTTTTTTTTTTTTTTTTTTTTTTTTTTTTTTTTTTTTTTTTTTTTTTTTTTTTTTTTTTTTTTTTTTTTTTTTTTTTTATGGGAGGGGGCACAGTTCAGCCAATATCATTGGATATCAATTTTATGAACATTTAGATTCTTCCAGTTTTCTTCTGTTTGAATCACCCTTGTAAACAATATTCTCATGCATGTTTCTTTTCTTTCTTTTGATTTCTGGGTTCCAAGGATACACCCATGAAACACATATTCTGACAGCAACACCTGGAAAGCATACATGCTTAGATTTCCACTAGTAGTGTGTGACTACTTACTTCTCATATTCTTTTAAACAATATGGTACTTTTGTTTTCGTTTTTGTCTTAGATTTTATTTCATATATATGAGTGTTTCAACAGCGTATGTTTTTGTCTTGCATCAAATGTATGCCTGTTGCTCACAGAGGTCAGAAGCAGGTGTTGGGTTGCTATAACTAATTATGGATGATTGTGAACCACCCTTTGGGTGCTGGAAACGGAACCCAGATCCTCTGTAAGAACAAGTGCTCTTAACTGCTGATCTATCTCTCCAGCCCCAACACAATGGCTTTTAAAATCTTTTTTGTCTCAATCTTTTTATTACTTATTGTGGCAAAAAGCATTATATAGTTATAATTTTTTGTTATTTCTTTTGTGTTTTCATTACAGATTTTTTTTTGTGTGTAACAACCCTGGCTGTCCTGGAACTCAATATGTAGATCAGATTGGCCTAGAACTCAGAGAGATCCAACTGCCTCTGCCTCCTGAGAGCTTGGATTAAAGGCGTGTGCCATCATCCCAAGCATTTCCTTTTAAATACTGAAGTATTACATTGCATATATACTACAGGTGGCTCAACCATTCCTCTTGAGTTGGACATTTGGCTGTCTTCTCAGTCTTTTTGAGAAGCTGAAAAATGTTGCTGCTTCCACTCTTTCTTAGGTATTCCAGCCTTTGAAACTGCCAAATTCCCCAGCAAAATGAGGTCTATGGACTCCTGGGCTCTAAGCTTTTGTTCTTGGAAGGCCTTCTCCATGTTTCCCTGAAAACGTATTCAATTAGTTGGTGTGGTGGTGCATGCATTCAGTCTCAATATTTGAAGGCAGTGGAGCTATGAGAGTTCAAGGTTAGCTGGTCTATACAGAGAGTTTCATAGGGCTGGAGAGATACAGTTAAGGGCACTGGTTGGTCTTTAAGAAGAGTAAGGTTCTGTTCCCAGCACCTTCATGGTGGCTCATGATTGTCTCCAAACTCAGGAGATCTGACACCCTCTTCTGGCCTCTTCGGACACTCTGCATAGTTCACAGACATATGTGCAGGCAAAACACCCATACACATAAAGTAAAAATAAAAGAGAGAGTTTTCCAGGCCAGCCAGGCTATGTAGTGAGACCTTGTCTCAACAACAACCACAATAGCAAAAACAAAAACCATATTGAAGTATGTGAGCCTTAAGTCTTTTGATTTTAGGTTCCCTTTACACTCTTAAACATTATTAGGGATTACAAATAGCCTTTGTTTATATTTCCATTTTAGAAAATTAAGGAAAAATTTAAAATGTTTATTTTAAAAATAACATGCATCTGGTCTAGTGAAGTGACTGAGTGTAAAAGAACCTGTTGCCAAGCCTGGTGACTTGAGTCCAGTCCCCAGGACTCACGTTGAGAGTTCAAGCCCCACAGGTTGTTTGATATTGGCACATGCATCTTGGTTCACGTGCCCCCTGAACCCCAGAACAGTATAAAATATGAAAACAGGTATTTTATAAAACAATGAAAAGTGGTATTGTTTTCTGTGTTTGCACATCTCATTATTGCCTGACTTTTAGAAGATTGGCTCTCATCTTCCACAGTCATTATGTTGACTGTCATGTGTCGTAGTCACTAGAAACCACTGCACACTTGCAAAAGTTAAAATGAAGGCCAGGCATGGTTCATGCCTTCAGTCCTAGTATTCCTGAGGTAGAGGCAGGTGGATATCTTGTGAGTTAGAGGCCAGCCTGGTCTACAAATCAGGTTCCAGGATAGTCAGGGCTGTTACAGAGAAACTCTGTCTCGAAAAACAAAAAGTTAAAAGGCAAGTATCTTAATACTCTAATTTTTTTTTTTTTTTTTTTTGTGACTTTAGCCCCAGGGATTCTGGGACTTTTCATTAAGAATTGATATCCAGGCTGGGGAGATGTCTTAGAGATTAAAAGTACTAGCTTTGTTCTCTTTAAGACCTAAGTTTGGGGGGCTGGAGAGATGGCTCAGCGGTTAAGAGCACTGACTGCTCTTCCAGAGGACCAGGGTTCGATTCCCAGCACCCACATGGCAGCTAACAACTGTCTGCAGTTCCAGTTCCAGGCAAACACCAAGGCAAATAAATAAATAAATAAATAAATAAAGTTTAAAAAAAAAAAAAGACCTAAGTTTGATTCCTAGCACCAGTATCTCAGCTCAAAACTTAAGTTCCCAGGGATCTGACTCCTTTTCAGTCTCCAAGGGACCAGCACACAGACTTACACAATAAAAATAAACTTAAAGCTGGGCATGGTGGCACACGCCTTTAATCCCAGCACTTGGGATACAGAGACCCACCGATCTCAGTGAGTTTGAGACCAGCCTACAAAGCAAGTTCCAGGACATCCAGAGCTGTTACACTGAGGAAACAACTGTCCTTAAAAACAAACAAACAAACAAATAAACTTTTTACTCGGTTGGTTGAGCCCTGGGAAACATTATCAGTTTAGGAAGCATGATACTTTACCTTTTCATGTTGTTTTTTGGATCATAATGGCACATTAAAAACCTTCCTTGCTGGAATGATTGCCAAGGAATGGGTGGGGATGAGAAAGCAGGAGAGACATTTCTACCATGGTCTCAGCTCTTGGGTAAGGGTACATGGCTGGAAAGTAAGAGCCTAGGAGAGATCCTTGGAGCCCAAGAAGCCTTTGCATATGGGCTGCAGGACTCATGTCAGCTATAGCTCTTGCTGAAGGTTCCCCTTTATTTTCTAGGGCAAGCTTTTTTCTTTTGTTTTCTGACTGTTAGGTTGCTCCCCTTTTGTGAAAGAGTTAGTTTTGAGAATTTCTGATAATTGATTTATGTTTGCAAAGTGGAAATCATGGCCATTGAGGTAATTTTCAGTAGATGAGTCATTGACCTGCAGCATGTTTCTTCACTTGGTTATATTTGCTGTCTGTGAAGCATGCCTTGGAACCACTCTAGTACACCAGGGCATGCTGAATCAGACAGATGTGTTTTCCGGGTGAAGCAGCTATTCACTAGGGCTAATGATGAACTGTGTTACCAGTGCCCGTGCTCATAGTTAGGGATTCTGGCTTGCTTTCTTGACACCCACCCCCTGCCCCCACCCCTGATGATTGATAAGTGGTTGTTTTTTTGTTAGGTAGGTCTCTCTATGTAGGTATCCTGGCTGTCCTGGAACTAGCTTTGTAAGCATGTGCCTCCACACCTGACTGTGATAAGTGTTTTATGTTTGAATTATTTCATTTGATTCTTAGTCACCCTATAAGGTAGTTATGTTATCCTGGTTCTACAGATGAAAGTTTTGAAACTAAGATATCTGGAAAGTGATAGAGCAAGGACTTGAAGCCAGGCAGAGCCCAGAGCCTTTCTGTGGGCTGCAGTGCTGTCTCTCCATCTGAAAGCCAGGGATCAATGGGAGTCATAGAAGGTACTGTGATCACATTGAAGTGTTGATAGCTTTTCAGTTATCTGTGTGTCTGTGTTTTAGGAAGAAGACGTCAACGTGGTGGAGCACTGTAGCAGGTTGCCTCAGTGTTGGAAGTCCTGTGTATTTCCGTTCAGGCGCTCAGGAATTTGGAGAGCCTGGCTGGTGGAAACTTGTTCATAACAGACCCCCAACAATGAGACCTGAGGGAGAGAAGCTGTCTGCCTCCACTTTGAAAGTGAAAGGTAAAGTGTGAGAACGGCCTAGGGCCCAGGCTGCAGCCTTTCCCAGCCTTTCAGCTGCATTTGGAGCTGTGAAGCTGGATAGTTTCAGTTATAGGGGTGGAGTACTATATGTAAACACTATAAAAAATTTATTATCATTTCAGCGACTAATCAACTTACTAATTCAGTATCTAATCAAGTTACTAGTTTTATCATTTCCTTTGGTGACTTTTCCCCGTCCCCTCATTTTTCTGCCTGCCTATCTTCACATGGGCTCTGTAGCCAAAGCTCTCCTGAAACTCACTAGTACACACTGGCCTCTAACTTTGAACGGTCCTTCCTCTGCCTGCCTCCCGAGTGTTGGGATTACAGGCATGAACCCCTACACCGAACAGAAGAGGGGCTTTAATCTGGTGACCTCATCTTTTCATTATGGAAATGAAATTCTCTTGAAGGTGAAGAGAGCATTGTGGTGAGGCTGGGAGCCCCTTCACTGAGCAGCAGCATCCCCAGTGCTGCCTTTATCCACCCTTCCACCCTCCTTACCCTTGACTTAGTTAGACCCAGATCTCAAGTGTCAACACTTTATTCACAAATATTTCAGTATGTGCCTTATGTATCTCTAGAGATAAGGTTTCTTTCTTTCTTGTTTTGGTTTGGTTTTTGAGATGGTTTCTCTGTGTAACAGCACTAGCTGTCCTGAAACTTGTTCAGTAGATTTGTCTGGCCTCCTATACAGAGCCACCTGCCTCTGTCTTCTAATCTCAGAGTGCTGGGATTAAAGGTGTACATCACTGTCAGCCAAAAACCTTTTTAAAGTTTATAAAGAAAAAAATATATGTATGTATGCATATATATCTGATCTATGCCTTTAATCCTAGTACTCTGAAGGCAGAAGCAGGTAGATCTCAGTGTGTTCAAGGCCAGTTTGTTCTACAAAGTGAGTTCCAGGATATTCAGGGCTATCCAGTGAGATCCAAAACACACATATACACTGGGGATTGTAGGGGTTTTGTTTATTTTGGGGTGGGGGCACCACTCAGCTCCCAAATAAATACATGGAGACTTACTCTTAGCTTGGCTTGTTTCTTTTTTCTTTTTCTTTCTTTCTTTTTTTTTTTTTTTATAACCAGATTATAGATGCATTTAATTGAAGCATACTTTAAAGTGATTGTTATAGAAACTTGAAGTTAAGGAGCATAGTTGTGACCTATTCTTTCTCAAGAGATCTGTAATCTCATTTTGTTTTTACTCTAAATGTTTTTTTGAATAAAGTCTCATTTTTTCAAACTTGAAAACTTGTTCAAACTCACTTCCCCCTCCCACCCCTCCCAGTCACTCTCTCTTCTCCCCATCTCCTTATCTCCTCCTCAGAAAGGGCAAGAGGTCCCAAGGTCTCAAGGTGGCTTAGTTCCTCATCCCAACATCAAGACTGGGTCAGGTGTTCCTCTGGAGAGAATGGGCTCCAAGGTGCTTGGCTTGTTTCTAGCCAACTTAAATTATCCTGTTTCTCTTTATGTTTTGCCTCTGGGCTTTTTTAACCTTTTTCTCTCTTTTTTTTTTTTTTCCATTTTACTCTGGGCTGGCTGTGTGGCTGGCTCCTAGTGAATCTTCCATCTTCCTCCTCCTCCTCCTCCTCCTCCTCCTCCTCTTCTTGCTCCTTGATCTTCTCCACCTTTCTTCTGTCAAGCCTAGATCTCTCTTCCTGTTATTGTCTCTGCCTGCCAGCCAGCCCCGCCTATTCTCTGCCTTGCTATTGGCCGTTCAGCTCTTTATCAGATCAATTTGGTGTCTTAGACAGGAAAAGTAACACAGCTTTATAGAGTTAAACAAATGTAACATAAAAGAATGAAACACATCTTTGCATCATTAAACAAATACTTCACAGCATAAACGATCGTAACACATCTTAAACTAATATTCCACAACAGGGGGTGGGGGTGTCAAATAGCACTGAAGAATGTACAGTCTCCTACAATCTCTTCCTAGAGTTTTTCTTCCCAGAGTAACCGCTGTTACCTTTTATGAATGCTATTAGAAGTTATCTTTAGATTTGAGCATATTCTCTCTCTCACACACACTCACACAGCATAACTAGGTATAATAGCACACACTTGTCATTCAGCACTAGAGAGGCTTGAGGCTTTAAGATTTCCAAACCAGTTTGAACTACAGCAAGACTATCCCAAAATAAAAGGAATACAAAGGAGAAATATGTTGTTATATTAATTCCTCACATTTCCACTTAAAATGCCTTGGATATCTTTCAATTATAGTGCATGTATATCTACCCTATTTAAAATTTCATGACTGCATTATATGACCATTTTATGGTTACACCAAAACACTTCCCTGTTGTCTTAGTTAGGGTTACTATTACTGTGATGAAACCAAAGACAACTTGAGAAAGAAAGGGTTAATTCAGTTTCCCTCTCTACAGCATTGTTTATCAAAAGAAGTCAGGGCAGAAACTCAAGCAGGGCAGGAACTGATGTGAGGCCATGGAGCCTCAGCCTGTTTTCTTATAGAACCCAGGAGCACCTACCCAGGGATGGTCCCACCTCCAGTGTGCTAGGTCATGGAGTACTGCTCAGCCTGTTTTCTTATAGAACCCAGGAGCACCTACCCAGGGATGGTCCCACCCCCAGTGTGCTAGGTCATGGAGTACTGCTCAGCCTCTTTTCTTATAGAACCCAGGAGCACCTACCCAGGGATGGTCCCACCCCCAGTGTGCTAGACCCTCCCACATCCATTACTAATTAGGAAAACATCCTAAAGGCCTCTATAGCCTGATTTTATTGAGCCTCCTTCCTCTCCATTGACTCTAGTGTATGTCAAGCTGACGTAAAGGCTGGTTTTGAACTCTTGGCCCTCATACCTCTACTTCTTCAGTTCTGGGATTACAGTTGTGTCACCATGCTTGAGCTTTTATTTTTAATTTTTATATATAAAATAAATTTATTTGTGTATGTAGGGAGGAGGGTGTGCCACATATACCTGTGGAGGTCAGATGGTGACTTGGGGGAATCTGTTATGAAGCTCTGATGGTCAGGGTTAGGAGCTGCCTAGGCTCTTTGAGGCAGAGTCTATTAGTTACTCAACTGTAGCCCCAACACCTGAGGCAGTCTCATGTCGCTTAGGCTGGCCTTGAATTCTGATCCTCCTGCCTCTACCTTCTAAGAACTGTAGTTACAGGCAACCACTATACTTTTGCCGTTATTTTTTTAGTATTTTAAAGTTATATATGTACGTGTTGTGATAAATTATTGAAAATAGTGTTGATGGATTAAAGGGTATAATTAGGTAAAAATGTCAGTGATAATGCCAAATTACCCTTCACAATGTAAAATTTATGTTCTACAAAAAAGTCAGGAAAGCACATCATATTTTTGGTGGTCATTTACCAGTTCTAGTATGTGAAGGTAGAATTGATAGTGTTAATTTGTTTAAATTTTCACTGTAGCTTTTGTTTAGGAAGTTTTTGCTGGGGGCTGGAGAGATGGCTCAGAGGTTAAACACACTAGTTGTTCTTCCAGAGGTCCTGAATTCAGTTCCCAGCATCCACATGGTGGCTCACAACCATCTATGATGACATCTGGTGCCCTCTTCTGTATAATGTGTAATAAATAAATCTTTAAAAAAAAAAAAGAAGAAGAAGTTTTTGCTATACAGGCTGCATTAACTCACTGTTACCTCTGACTGGCTTTGAACTTTAGATTCTTATCCTCTATTACTGGGATTATGGGTATGCACCATCACACTTAGCCAGAATTGTTTTTTTGAAAGTGAGGTAAGGTTTGTTTGGTTGGGGTATTCATTGAACATTTCTATCTATTGAACAATAACAAACTATAAACGAATAGCTAACATTTTACAAGGATAGTTAAGGGAATGGAGAGAAGGTTCTGCCATTAGGAGCCCTGCAGGCTTTTTCAGGAGGCTTGAGTTCAGTTTCCAGTACCCACATCAAGATGGCTTACAGCCACCTGGATCCAGCTCCAAGAAATCACCTGTACACAAATGCCCAGCAACACACACATGTACCTAGAAATAAAACATTATAAAAAAGAACAGTTAACATAGAAATTAGATATTTATTCTTTTCTGCCAGCCTCAAAACCAACACTGGATCCCATCATCACTGTCGAGGGACTCAGAAAACGGGCCAGCCGGAATCCTGTGGAGTCTGCTATGGAATTGAAAGAGAAGCGGTCCCGAACACAGGAAGCCAAAGACATCAGAAGAGCACAGAAGGAAGCAGCTGGCCTTCTTGACAGGAGCACTTCTTCTACCCCTGTCAAGTTCATAAGCAGAACCCGGAGGCCAGATATGGTTCTGGAGAAAGGGGAAGTGATTGACTTTTCATCCCTGAGTTCCTCAGACCGCACTCCCCTCACAAGCCCATCTCCTTCCCCATCTCTGGATTTCTCTGCCCCGGGAACACCAGCCTCTCATTCAGCCACACCTAGCTTGCTTTCTGAAGCCGACCTCATCCCAGATGTGATGCCACCCCAAGCCTTGTTTCATGGTAAGACTTGCTTGAGTTTCCCACCTTGGAGGTGAGCCTTGTGCTCTGTCTTTCTCTGTCTTGACAACAATACTTTCTACTTTGCACAGATGATGATGAGCTTGAAGGAGATGGAGTTATAGACCCAGGGATGGAGTACATCCCACCCCCAGCTGGGTCAGCAGCTTCTGGGCTGCTTGGGAGCAGAAAGAAGGTCAGAGCTCCGGAACAGATAAAACAGGAGGAGGACAGTGAGGAGGAGAAGCCCGACAGGATGGATGGAGATAGCGAAGACACAGATTCAAACACTTCTTTGCACACTAGGGCTCGAGAAAAGAGGAAGGCAGCCCTGGAGAAGGACATGAAGCCCAAGGGGCCCAGGTATACACCCGTGAGCATCTACGAGGAGAAGCTGCTGCTCAGGAGGCTGGAAGCATGTCCCAGCGCCGTGGCCATGACTCCAGAGGCCCGGAGGCTGAAGCGGAAACTGATCATCAGGCAAGCCAAGAGAGAACGGGGTTTACCTCTTTTTGACTTGGATGAGGTTGTGAATGCTACCCTTCTGTTAGTCGATGGGATTTATGGAGCCAAAGATGGAGGAGCTTCTCGGCTTCCAGCTGGACAAGCTACATACCGGACCACCTGCCAGGATTTCAGGATCCTTGACCGGTACCAGGTGATGTGTGGTGGAAGAGGCACTGGGGCAGGCAGCGCCTGGCAGTGGGTACTGTTACAGAATGACATTTGATACCCTGAGTAATCTAGGGAGAAGAAAGCAGTGCAGAATCTTGCTGGATTTTGTGTTCCAAAAGTGCTCATTATTTAATAATGCCCCTTCATATATTTGAATATCTTTCTAACCCAGCATCCAAGGAATAGCCTAGACATTTCTTGTCTGTCTTGAGGATAGACATATGTGGTAATATGTTACATATTTAATAAAGCTTGGAATACCAAGAGATCAACCCACAGTCAAAAACTTGCCAGACGGTAGGTAGCTCAGGCAGTTCTTGAGCTTTGAGTACAAGGCTAAACAGCTGGGCTTCAATGGCACACACCTTTAATCTCAGCACAGGGAAAGCCGAGAGTGGTGACCTATGTATGCCCTTAATCCCATAACTCCAGAGACAAAAGAACTTTCTGTGTGTCTGTGAGTTCAAAGCTGACTACCAGATAGAGTAGCTCCTACCTTTAATCCTAACCTAGATGGGATACAGCTGGCAGAAGAGTATTTAAGGCAGTGTAGGAAAACAGCAGCAAGGTAAAAGTGACCAGGAGTGAGGCTGAGGAAGCTGGAAGATAGCTGGGTGAGATGTGAGTGTTTCCTCTCTTTGATATTTAGGCCTTTTCTGGCTATCTGGCTCTGAGTCTCTTTCAATACAATCAGAATTCGTGCAATAGACTTATGTTGTCTGTTTCATGGTTTTGATTGGTTGAAGACAAGTAGTATCCTAGACCCTGCTGAGCTGGAGCTGTGGAGGGCGTATAAACATCTGTATACTTAGGGCTCAACATGAAGTACTGTGGAGTCAGCATTCCTCACAGGGTGAGTTCCACAGATGCTCTGACATCATCTACTTCCACTTAGGACAGCTAGGCTCCCCCACTAGCAGCAGTGACCTAGATTTCTAGCACCTGAGTGAGCCTCATCTGCCTTAATTTATCAATCCGATGGCTGTGAAGTGTAATCTCATCTCATTTACATCTCTTTGCTTGTAGGTGAGGTCTGTTTGTTTCTCTGTGAATTGCTTAAGAGTCTCTGACATTTTTCTTTTGTCCTCTCTTGGAAATCTTTGTCATGCATCTGATCATCCATGCCGTGCCAGGCACCAGGCCTTTTCCTCTGGGTGTGCTTGATGTGGGGGCCCTTTTCATTTGATTATCTCATTTCTGGAGATCTCCCTGTGTTTTTTAGGAATCCTCTTACCATACCTTCTATGTAAAGGACCTAATAGTAAGTACTGTAGCAGGTCACACAGTCTGGGTTGTAACTGGGACCCATCTATGTCTTTTATTTATATTTTATGATTAATGCTCTGCATGGATACCTGCATTTCAGAAGAAGGCATCCTAACCTATTATAGATGGAGCCACCTTGTGGTTTCTGGGAATTGAACTCAGGACCTCTGGAAGAGCAGATAGTGCTCTTAACCTCTAAGCCAACTCTCCAACCCAGAGACCCATCTGTGATGGAAGCTGCTGTGGTACTAAATGACTCCAGCTGTGCCCTAGTGAGTTCATTTACTAAGATGGGCAAGGGCTGGGCTTGGCCTGGATATATATCACTAAGACTATGCTTTTATATTTTTGACTCTGAGCCTCGCCTTTAATGGCTGAGCCATCCCTCCAGCCTTAAGACTGTGCTCTTAGAGGTCCTAACTTAAGATGTGTTTTTCTGACCCTGCAGTGGTGCACTCAGGAGGTAGAGGCAGATGGATCTCTGTGAGTTCAAAGTCAGACTGGTCTACAAAGGGAGTTCCAGCACAGCCAGAGCTAGCCACAAACAGAGAAAGACTGTCTCAGAAAACAAAACAAAAGGTGTGTTTTTGTTAAATGTTATGTTTGATAGTCCCTTCTTGAAGGGCCTTTCTTTGCCCCCCCCTTTTGGTTGCTTATTAAAATGGTAGTAGACTGATATTATTTCTCCCTGCATTAATTTCTTGTCCAGCTTCTTTCTCTAACAGTTTTTACAACATGGTCTGTTAACATTTATTTATTTACTGTGTGCCTGTGCATGCCACAGCACACATGTGGAAGTCAGAGGACAGCTCTCTGTACTTGGTTCTTTTTCACCGTCTGGGTGTTTAGGTTTGGACTCAGGTCTCCAGCTTGATTGGAAGTGCCTTTACCTAATGAGCTACCTCTAATATGGTCTTCTTGAGATGTATCTTGGAAACCTGTGTGCCTACAATATCTTTATTTCACTCTTGCATTTAAATAATACTTACAAAGTTGTAGTTTTGTTTTCTCTTTTGACATTTTGAAGTTATAACTTTATTATCATACTATGGACTGTATTGCTCCTGCTCTGTTTTCTGTTGTCTTGAGATACTGTCTCACTGTATAGCACTGGCTGACCTGAAGCTCAGAGATCTGCCTGTGTCTGCCTTCCAGGTGTTTGAATTGAAGGTGTGAGCCACCATGCCTTGCTTTGAGAACCCCATTTTCAGTCTTATTTTTTCTTTGTGGTCTCCTTTTAAAAGTGCCCCCCGGGGCTGGAGAGATGGCACAGCGGTTAAGAGCACCATCTGCTCTTCCAGAGGACCCGGGTTTGATTCCCAGCACCCACATGGCAGCTAACAACTGTCTGTAGTTCCAGTTCCAGGCAAACACCAAGGCAGACAAATAAAATAAATAAATAAAGTTAAAAAAAAATATGTTTGCAATTAAAAAAGTGCCCCCCTTCTTCTGGAAGCTTTCAGAGTTTCGGTTTCTGCTTCAGTGCATTTCCAGTGCTTTGTCGTGTTGTCTTCCCTGACAGTCTACTCTTGGGTCAGCAGCTGTGCAAACTTTTCCAGGGGAGAAACAGACTGTCCTACATAGGCCACCAGCAGTAGACCAGAACAACAGTTCCACTCAAGTCTGGGTGCTAAGAACAGTTTAATGAGGGCCACTATCTTAGTTTCTTTCCCTGTTGCTCTGAGAGAATGGGTTTCTTTTGACTCATGGTGCAGATTCCATTGTGGTAAGGCAGTTAGGGCATTGAGAGCTCGTCAGGTGAAACCTGTTATCAGGAACAGAGAGCAGTGAGTTAGTTCATGCTGCTCAGCTCTCTTCTTCTGTTATCCCAGCCACTGTGGGCAGGTCTTCTCACTTTAATGCCATCCAGGTGAGCCTAGACCAGCAGTTCTCCATTTGTGGTGTGCAATGGCCCTTTCACAGGGGTCACCTAAGAAGACCATTGGAAAACACAGACATTTATATTCCAGTTCATAACAGTAACAAAATTACAGTTACAAAGTAGCAACAAAAATAATTTTGGGGCTGGAAAGATGGCTCAGAAGTTAAGAGCACTAGCAGCTTTTCCAGAGGTCCTGAGTTCAATTCCCATACAGGCAAAATACTGATGAATGAATGAATAAAATAATTTAATGGTTGAGGTCACTATAACATGAACTGTACTAAAGGGTCACAGCATTAGGAAAGTTGAGAACCACTGTGATCTAGATTGAGTCTAGTTGGCAGTTAACACTAAACAATACAGTTCTCTGCAGAAATGTAAAGGATTACTTATAGGAACCTGGGCAGCTGATGGGCAGCTACATCACTGATAGTGAAAAATTTTCACTGACTATTTGTAAATCTTGGGGAGAGGAGTGGTGACCTCAGGAGCACCTTGTATTAACCATTTTACTATGTGTAAATCCTTGGGGAAGGGGCCATAGCCTTGAAATCCCTTCCCCACTCTCCATGGACAGTTAGTGAGCGCAATCTAGTTCAGGTCGCCTTCAGATAATCACAGCTGCTGATAGGTCTAAAGGGCACTGGCCATGGCATACTAGGAGGATGGCATTCCGCAGCACAGGTGTCCGGATAGGCTGTGTGGTATTTATAGGCTAGCCTGGTATTATCTGAGCTTCACCCATCTGTAGCGTAGTGTCTGATGTTAGAGTTGTTCTCGTGTGCTTCTCGTGTTCTGTCTCCCTCTGCTCCTGTGCTCTCCTTGTCAACCTTTTGTAGTTCCCCACAGTTCCTGGGTTTGTCTGTTCCATTCATTTTTAGTCTTTTTCTTGGCTTTTTGTTTTAGGAAGGTTTTATTGACGGATGCTCAAGCTTAGCACGCCTATTCTAAGCTCTGTAGGCTATTGATTAGTCCGCTCTCAGAGACACTCCTAATGGCTGTTTGTGGTCTCTAAGCACTGACTTAATTCTTTCTGAGGATTCCCAGCTCCGTTTAAACTGCCATTCCTTCTTGCACACTTGCCCCTTGCAGCGTGTAACAGCTACACCGTGAAGTGTCTGTCCCTGCCCTGGGCGCACGCGCTCCTCCTTCCTCTTCACAGGGACTGGAAGCCTGGGCTAGCCGCTCTCAGTGCTCAGTAAAGTGAGAGGCACTGCCTGCCACTTCCCGTTCCCTCCTCAGGAACCCCTGCTGCAATGTATCCCTCTACTGTTCTTCTGGGCTGTGGTTCCAGCAGGCAGTTGCCTGGCAAATTTGGCTGGCAGTCACCCACCAAGAGTAGCTTCTAGATGGTTACCCACCAGACCTCTATGGCCCCTCTGGTTGCAGAGTCCTGCATGTTCCAACTTGGTTAGTTCTAGCCACCTTTCCTTCCCAGGCTGGGTTTGGGAAGGGCCCAGTGTACCTAAAGAAGGGCAATAATGCTGTCCACACATTACCTGACTTTGAAATTGTTTTTTTTTTTGTTTTTTTTTTTTTTGTTTTTTCATCACTTTGTGATTCAATAAACCTAATTAAATATGGGCCAGCACTATTTTAGCTGCACATACCATGGTAAATGAATGCTAAGTAGGTTTCTGCCCTCTAGAGCTGACATCTTTAAGACAGTGTTAACTCAGTGGGCCCAGATCTCCTGACTCAAGATGTGTTTGCGTGTAGGACCACTGTGTTCCTGGGAGTAAAGACCAACCTTTCAATGGAGATAACCTTGCAAAAAGTTCTGACTGTTATGCCCAAGTGTAAGAATTTCCATCAGGGAGGCTGGACACATTATTATGAGTGGGGATTTTATTGCTACCTACAGAGAATGAGAACACGGGTCAGTCACCTAGCTCTGCACACCAGAAGGGAGTAAGAAAGTGTTGCCCCAACGGGCAGAGGTTTTCAAAGAAAAACCTATGCTCCAGGATTGGACAAAGGGGTAAGGTACAGCAGCCATTGGAGTTTTGAATCCATTGGCTGCTGTGGAAGTTCACTCACAGACCTGGGCCCTGCTCCAGAATGAATTCAGGTCCTTACATTGACCAACAAGGAAGTGTCAGAAGGCCAGACACAGGCCCTGAGGCATGAGAAAGACTGGTAGATGTCCTGGGAGTATCATGACACAGGAGTATGGGCCTGGTAGATGAGATCACAGTGTATGAGGGACAGGTCCTGTAGGTTACCTGAAAGGCAGACGTGAGGACCTTGAAATATTCTAGATATACAGTTGGAATACGCATAGGAATTGTGAACCAGGGGAGTGACTTGATGTTTGCTTTTTAAATGGAGTTTCACTGTACAGTCCTAACTGGCCTGGATCTTACTTTGTAGACCAGGCTGGCCTTGAATTCACAGATCTGCCTGTCTCTGTCTCCCAAGTGCTAGGATTAAAGGCATGTGCCACTAGGCTCCATTAGTTTATTTTTAAAAGAAGTACCTGACCTGTATGTGGAGCCTATATGGTATGGGGTGAGAATGGGCCAATAGGGGGCAGTGGTGGTGGTCCAGGCTTGGTGGAGGGTGTTTTGGAGAAGAGTGGGAGGGTGCTGCAGAGGTAGGGGTAACTCTAACATCCACAGGGCTCACCCTGAGACTCTTCAGGGGGAGAGATTGTTTTGTGTGCCAATGAGTCTACACATTAGCTGGCACTACATTGAAGTCCACCCCAAAAATAACTTGTCACATTAACTGCTGAATATTTCTTAAACTTCTGCACCTGACTGGACACAGCTGAATAGTTCTTTTACCTTGAGAGCTGAAGGATGGGTCACTGTGGCCATGTGTGTGGCTGCTTCACAGGAGAGCTGCCTGGGACGCTGCTCCTCCAGGATCTGGCTGTGGGGCCTAGCTGGAGCCCTCTGACAGCTGTGCAGGGCCGGGAAATCTGCCAGTGGGGCATAGTTCTTTACACATGGCTGGGTTCAGGAGTAGACTCTGCCTTCTGATAGGAGGAGCTCTTATATCTGCAAGGGTGTGAGGCGTTGCTAGTGGCCATGTTTGGAAACTGCTTGCCATGGCTTTGAAGATTACTTTGAAATTCACTGGAAGCCTTGGAAGAATTTCAAAGCTGGCTTTTGAGGAGTTTAATGTCCAGGCTGGTGTCTGAAGTTAAATTACAAAGGAAAAAGCCTTGCTGTTTGAACAAGTCACTTTCCAGGCCAAGAGCAGACAGGCTGTAGAAGACGGTTCGGGTCTAAGCTTCGTCTTGGCACCTCTTTCGTAAAGGTCTTTTCATCTTTCCTGGAGCTCTGTGCTGGTACAGCCCTAATTGCGGTGCTCTGTTGCTACATGACCTAGGGCCCTAGGTTAGCAGCCTCCACTGAAGAACAGCTTTCCCAGTGTGGCCATTCCAGAGCAAGCATGTGAAACCAACCACTTCTGCCCCAATACCAGCCTAACAAATTAAGGCCACACCTCTGCCTAGTCTCTGCTGGGGCATCCTTAATGTGGTGACAGGTTTTAGAGCTGGTAATTAATGAAACTCCTGTGTTTGTCATATTTACCTTAGTAAAAATGGGACATCCCCTTCCCCCAAATAAGTTCATTAGGCTCTTAAGATTGAACTGTGGTTGTGTAATGTGTAGTTAGTAGTCCACCCATGTTAGTTTGTTTTATCTAGTTTTAGGCAAAGACCTGTGAAATTTGTGTTAAAACTTTAGCTTTCCAAATATGTAGTGCAAAAAAGACCGACTCCTGACACAGAGAAAGATCATTAGACATCGAAGGTAACTTTTTGAGTGCTTTTATTTTTATAGAAACTGTTTGTTTCCCACAGACTGCCTTACCAACCAGGAAAGAATTCCGGCACCAGACCACCAGATTTTTGTATCGTTTGGTAGGATCAGAAGATATGTCTGTGGACCAAAGTATTGTCAGCCCGTATACTTCTCGAATCTTGAAGCCTTATATCAGGTATCCATGATGTCAAGGCTGGCAGGAGGGGTAATATTGGTGGCTTCCATACCCAGTCTGTAAGAGCAAATTATATCTTGACACAGAGCAGGTTCAGGCAAGGACAAACAGGTGTTCTTTGAGAGAGGTATAAAAATCAAGACTGAGTTAACTTTGATTTTTGGTCATTATCTTTTTTTTTTTTTTTTGTGATAATGTCTTTATACACAGCCTTGGCTGTCTTGGGACTCACTGTGTAAGCTTGGCTGGCCTTGAACTCATAGAGATCCAACTGCCTCTGCCTTCCTAGTGCTGGGGTTAAAAAGCATTTGCCACTACAACTGGCTTTTGTTCACTATATCAAAATTATGTATACCTAATAGTCTGTGAACTGAGAAGAAAGGAGAGCAGTGTCAGGTGAGCCAATATCTGAACTGAACATGGAGACGGTTTTCGTTTTCCATCTGTGTGTGCAGGTACACTCATCTGTAGAGAGCTGTGATTGACTTTGGGTATCTTTCATTATTATTCTAAATCTTTTAAAATGAATGTAATTAATTTTGAAACAGGGTCTCACTGTGTATCCTTGGCTGGCCTAGAACTCATTGAGTAGACCAGGTTATCCTTGAACTGAAAGGTCTGCCTGCCTCTGTCCCTTGAGTGCTGTGATTGAAGACCTATGCTACCACACCTGGACTGCACTTTATTTTTTGAGACAGTCTCTCTGTCAATCTAGAGTTGACTATTTCAGCCAGGTGACTGGACCAGCTGACTGTTTCAGTAGCACTGGCACACGCCACTGTCACATGAATCCCAATAGGTCTTCTAATAAGAACCCAGAGCCAGATATTGGGGTAAATGCTTAAAAATCAGAGAAGCAGAGGAATAAGCCACTAGAGAAACTTCTCAACACTACTGAATCCTTAGGCAAAATGGGGATATTCTGTTTCCACAAATCCTCAGACTGAATGCTCTGAGTCCTCCACCAAAAGGGAAGGGAAGAGGCCAAACTTCTGTGTCTTCCCACCTTATATTCCTTCTCTGCCCAGCCATACCACTTCCTGTCTCAAACTTCCTAGTGTTGGGATTAAAGGGATTTGCCACCACTGCCTAACTTCTGTGGCTAACTCTGGCTGGCTCTGCTCTCTGATGTCCAGGCAGGCTTTATTTCTCAAAGGATACACAGTCTCAGCACACCCCACCTTCACAGCTCTCAGGGATTTGAGTCTTCATGCCGGCAGAGAAGCACTTTACCTCTTTAGCCATCTTCCTAGCCCCATTCTTTTTTGTTGGACAGTTCTAATGAATGTTTTCTGGACAGTGAATGGAGGCCGAGCTTCCTGGAGAGCCATGCTTACTATGAAGCTCTACTCTCACCCTGACCCCCCTCGCCTACTACCTGGTTCCTAGACAAACCTGTGGAAAGGCCATTGCACACCTGCTGCAACCCAGCTCACAATCTCCAGCAGTCAGTGGGGTTGGGAAGTCCACCCTCTGGCCTCTGCTCATGCTAGTGAGCATCCCTGTGTTGGGCGCCTCTTTCTGTTTCTCACTTCGCCTCATGCAGTCCCTGGTGGGTACCAGAGGGGTCTGGCTTGATCCGTGTTTGGAGTGAATTTAGAAAGCATTAAAATTGCATACTAGCTAGTTAGCATATAAAGCAGTTTGACTTGGTGTGATTTTTCAAGCAATTTAAAGTAGCTGTGAATCAGATAGCTAGCAGTAATGAGTGGTTTTCTTGACTTGAATTTGTTTATTTTCTGTGGTGCTGGAGGCGTGATTATGAGACAAAGCCACCCAAACTACAGCTCCTGTCACAGATTCGTTCCCACCTGCACAGGAGTGACCCTCACTGGACACCTGAGCCTGATGCACCTCTCGATTACTGCTATGTCCGACCAAATCACATCCCAACGATCAACTCTATGTGTCAGGAGTTTTTCTGGCCTGGTATGTTTCTACTTTCAAACCAGGCAGATTGATTTTTCTGTATATATCATCTGGATGTGTTTTTAAGTAGTGTCTGCCATGTGACCCTAAGCTCTTTACTCCTGATTCCATTTAGTCTGTCATTACTAACATAGACATATTAAAGCAAAAATGCCTCTCACTTTCCTAAGATCAAGAAGCCAGCAATTAAAGTAATCAACAGTGTTTCTGTTTGTTTTTCTTCCCTGTTTGTCTCTGCTTCCAGAATAAAAGATTCATCCTGTTTTGCTTCTGCCTATGTTTAGATACCAGGTAATGTCTCTCCAAGATACACAGACTCATAGCTGGGCATGTGGACACTTTTGTTTTTTGCCTAATAGTTCTTTATGTTTTGTTGTTTAGCTATTCTTAGAGAATGTTAGGATACCCAAAAGGTGTTTTTTAAAAGCCAGATGCTCCCTGACTTCAGGAATCACCACAGTAAACAAGGATGATTTGTCATTTCATCAGCCAAGACCTAGGCCATCAATCAGCAATTTCATTGCTAAATACAAGCATACTCTCTGTGGGCCTACTCTGAAACCTACAGGACACATCTGTCCTGCAGATGTCACAGATACTATCAGCGTAGAGCCCTGCCTTGCTTATGGCCTGACAGTGTGGTTCCATCTCTTCTGGGGTGGTACTGGGCCTAAAAGTCATGTTCTGGAAGTATCAGCTGCTTCTGCCCTGATGTTAGGTATTTGTTGCACATTATGAACATTACTTTTAAAATTTTTATTTTGTTGTGAAAGCTTTAATAGAAAGTTAATGGTGTGTGAGTGGGATAAAGAAAATAATCTTAGCAGGCTCTTGAGATGGCACAGCTGGTAAAGGGCATGCCATGTGCACCTGCATCCTACATCCTGTCCTCAGATGCTACAGTAGAAGGAGAGAACAGATTTACCACAGTTGTCCTTAGACCTTCACACACAACAAGAGCAACAATAATGAAATTGGAAGAAAAGGAGCGAAGATGACATTGGTACCTTTAGGGACCTACTCTGTCAGGGCTCAGTATATACCTTGTCTTAACACATTGCAAGGAATAGGCATTTTAAAATGTGCCAAATCAAACACCTGGTAGATGAGGCTGAGTCAAAGCCAGGTGTGGCCATTCTGTACCTGGAGTGCTCTCTGCTACCCAACCTGTCCTGTCTCTCTGATTTAACATATGTACTTAGAAAAGACTATGTTAATTTTGATATTTTCTGAAATGCACTTTTTTGATCTGAATGTGTGGTATCTATGGTAATGTCCTTGCATCCAATTTGGAGAATTTTTTTTAGCATGCAAGTGTAACAATAAATACAGGCTGAACAGCTTGTTGTTTATTAGTACCAAGAGGCACATGGTCTGAGTGTCTGGCTGGTTCTTTTCTTTAGGTATTGACCTGTCTGAGTGTCTGCAGTATCCAGACTTCAGTGTTGTAGTCCTTTATAAAAAAGTCATTATTGCCTTTGGCTTCATGGTTCCGGACGTGAAGTACAACGAAGCTTACATTTCATTTCTGTTTGTTCATCCTGAATGGAGAAGATCGGGGATTGCCACATTTATGATCTATCATCTGATTCAGGCAAGTTCTCTCTGCTCATGATCTATCTAAATTAAGTGATTTACCTTTCAGGGCTTCTGAAAGACTTGGAGAAGGCATGAGGCTGAGCTGGCTTGTCCAGCAGAGCCCAAGCAAAAGGAAGCCATTGTCACCAATCATGAGATTATGGAAGCTCATGGATTAAACCTCCAACCCCTAAGATAAGATTCTGTTCTTGGCTTCAGAGAAGCCTCTAGGTGAACATGTATCATAAATAAAATGGCAAAATACTCACAAGTGAGACTATAAAGCATGTGCAGTGTCTATATTGATACTGTCTGCTCTTAAAATAAATCTCTCATGACTTTGAGGGTATATTATCAGTTTATAAACTGATTTATCACAATTGAATCAATTACTAGTACACTCTGAATGAATGAATGCAATGATTTATTTTTTTTTTTCTTCCACAAGCAAAAGATGGTTTTGTTTTGCTTTTTAGGCAAGACGTTGATATGAAACCCTGGTTGACATGGGATTTACTGTGTCACTATCTTAGTGTTCTATTGCTGTGAAGAGACACTATGACCAGAGTGACTCTTAAAAAAAAGAAAGCATTCAGGGGCTGGAGAGATGGCTCAGAGGTTAGGAGCACTGACTGTTCTTCCAGAGGACCTGAGTTCAATTCCCAGCAACCACATGGTGGCTCACAACCATCTATAATGAGATCTGGTACCCTCTTCTGTATACTTAATAAATAAATCTTCAAAAAAAAGAATGAAAGAAAAAAAAAACCACATTCAATTGGGTCATCCTTACATTTTAAGAAATTTAGTTCATTATCCTCAGGGTGGGAGATGATGGCATGCAAGCAGACATGGTAGCCAAGAGTTTACTTCTGGTTCTGATGTATCTGGCAGGCATAAAGAGCCACTGGGCCTGGCTTGGGCTTTTGAAACCTCAAAGCCCACTCCAGTGACACACTTCCTCCAACAGGGCCAGGCCCACTCCAAGGCCACACCTCCTAATCCTGTTAAATAGTGCTATTCCTTGGTGACTAAACATTCAGATCTCTGAGCCATTCAAATCTATGGAGGCCATTCTTATTCAAACCACCATAGTCACACAGGCTAGTCTTGAAATCATGGCACTCTTCTGAGTGCTTCAGTTATAGACCTGAGCTACTGTACCCAGCAAGGATTTTTGTTTGTTTGTTTTGAGGCAGTTTCTCACTATGTAGAATTGGCTAGCCTTGAACTCACAGAGATCTACCTGCCTCTACCTCCCATATGCTGGGCCTTAAGGCGTGTGTCTAGCAGTGATTTTTTTTCTCATAAAGCAATGAGCATTTTTATTATGCCAGCTAATAAGTATATGCAACTTACTTGTCTCTTTGAACCTTAAGCTTCCTGAGGTACAGTGCCACCAAACACAAACTTTTTTTTTCTCTCAAATTCTATTTAGAAACTATTTGATATAGAAGATTATGCAAGCTGGGTGGTGTTGGCACACACTTTTAATGCCAGCATTCGGAGGCAGAGGCAAGTAGATCTCTGGAGGCCAACCTGGTCTACACAGAAAAACCCTGTCTCGAAAACAATAACAACAAAGATTATACAATATTGATTTGGACAAAATTCTTTTTTATTTTGAGATAAAGTTTCCTTGTATAGCATAAGATGGCCTGGAACTTGAGATCTTCTTGCCTCAAGAGAGAATGGGAATGATAAAGTGTTCTTCTAATGATTAATCAAGCTTGTCTATTCATTGTTAATGGAATTCACTTAATAATTCCTAGATGTGGGTAGGACTGTTGAAAAGCATCTTTCTAGAAATCATTTCTCAGGCAGACTCTAAGATATTGCCTAGTGTTCATCTATGCTGCTTTCTGTTGGTTATTCCTTTCTCTGCTTTGTGCTCTCTAGAGGATGCATCTCCACTACATTCATCTCTTTCTCAGTGCCTACACAGTTCCTTGGCTCTCTCATTACCAGCAGGGGCTGCAGTAGCCTGGGATGGTAGCCTAGAAGGACCCTTGGTGCTTAGTGTGAGGCCTGGCATGGAGTTAAGTCCTTGTTGACTGTTTGCTCAGCTCACCTATGCATGTGGGCACTTTGTATCCAGTCAGACTATAAACCCAGGGCCCAAATACAGGCTCGGCCTGTAGTACCTGGTGATAGCCATGGTTAGATGTCTGTCTAGATGGACTATAGAAAACCACTGCCTTCATCCCATAGAATTGCTCTGTGTGCTCACACCATGCTGTTGTCCTTGGGATGATGATAATCGTGTTCTCTTGTCTCAGATGTGTTTGAAGGCACAGTGAAAAATTAAATAGAAAAAGAAGGAAACTATTGGTTGTCTTACACTATTTCCTTGAACTCATTAATTTTAAAGATTATCAACTGCAGCATTTTGGTTCCTTCCTCATTAAACAATTTATACCTGTATGGCCTGGTGTACATTGTTCCATATGACTGATTAAAGAATCTAAAAACAGGCCTTTATGTTCATAGAAACTTCTGCTCTTTTTCCCTAAATACAGAAGCTTCAGTTCTGGGAAGTTAGTTATGTCAGACTTACCTAGACCTAAGTCCTTTGTAATTAAGTTTTTAGTATTAAAATTTATAATTTTAATATAACTTATTATATTGATACTTAAAATTTAGTATATAATTTAGTATGTTTTATAGAATTTCTAGGAAAGGAATTATTACTGGTTGTGAGATGGTATAACTGTCATCTATATGGAAAATAGAATTTCTTGTTCTCTAGTTCTTCAAGGTTGTCATATTGTTGGTACTGACATGTCTGATATTTAAACTTAATTGGATTATAAATGCAGTAACAGAGAAGCTGTGAGATGACTCGCTGAGTCAAAGCACTTGCTCCTGATCCTGATGCTCTGAGTGCTGGACCTGGGACCCACATGGTAGAAGTAAAGACTGCCTCCCAATGGTCTTTTCACCGCCAGTTTGTGTTGTGTGGCATGCCTGAGCCCACATAATACTCCCCTGACACATAATAACAAGTAAATAAAATGGAATTGAAATAATAAACAGGGTTGGAGAGATGACTCAGCTGTTAAGAGCACTCACTTGCTTTTGCAGAGGACCGGGTTTGCTTCTCAGCACCACATGGAAGCTCACACCCACCTGTAACTTCATTCCCAGAAAATTAACACCTGTCTGACTCTGAAAGTTTCATACATACGTGGAACATAGACATTCATTCAGGCATATAGTAAAATAAAATAAGTAGTATAAATAAATGTAATATAATATAACAAAATATACTCTGTGGCCTTTTGCTTTAGGGTAGAAACACCCCCCTCCAACACACACACACACACAGAGCGCATGAATCCCTTTAGTTTTAGGGGCACACAGTTCATTGGCTCCTGGATTTCCAGCTGTTGCTAGGTGCTCCAGTGCCCTGGGCTTTCAGTAGTTGCTACTACCATGCCTCAGCCCCAGTCCCCAATACTCCATTTACTTACTTCTGAAGACTGTCTTTGTTGGTTCATTCTCTTTGTCCCTGTGGCTTCACCTTGTGTTTTTCCACTCTTTGGCAGACATGCATGGGCAAGGATGTGACTCTCCACGTCTCAGCAAGCAACCCTGCCATGCTGCTATATCAGAAGTTTGGCTTCAAGACTGAAGAGTATGTTCTGGATTTCTATGATAAGTATTACCCACTGGAGAGTACAGAGTGTAAACATGCGTTCTTCCTGAGGCTCCGACGCTGAGGTGATCCTAGTTCTTCCCAGAAAACAGTGGATGCTGTCAGAGAATGGGCCTTCAGGAGCTGGACAGGCAGTTATCCTGGCAGTGGGCCTACCCTCCTGTGGCTAATAGCCTCCACATGGCCCAGCTCGGTGAGAGAAGCCATGTGCAGTGGTGTAAGTAGGCAGCTCTTCCATCCAGAAACCCTCCAGCCTGTCCAGGAGTGGCCTTCCAGCAGCATCCTGGACTCCACTATCAACCAAAACTAAATCACTCTGCCATCTTCTTCCCACACAGTAATGAGTTAGCACAAGAGCTGCTAAAGCAAAGCATTTGAGAAAAGGCCTGCTTTTCCTCTATTAGAGTCAAGAAATGTGAATGGTGTTAAAGGTTCATAGTGCCCACATGGCCTTCTGCTATCCTGGGATGAGAGATTATAAGGTGTCAGGAATGATTCCAGCCCTGTTCCTAGCCTGTGATGTGCTGTCATTGAGTCTCAGAGGTCTCATGGGGCACTGAAGTCATTTTGTCTATTGCTGACTTTGATCTCAGGAGGGATAAATTCAACATCTATCTCCATGCTGCTTTACCTGATCTACCTGTTAGCATCTCCGTGCAGGGACACTGACCTGGTATAAGAAGTTTATTCTTGGCATGGCCTTGGAAAGTAGCTTGAGAGGAACAGTTGAACTTGATACATTAGCTGCCTTCCCTTCTCGTGCTCAGAACAGTTGCACCACACGATTGGAGGTATGGAGTGGTACAGGTAGAACTTTATATTCTGTGAACAGGATGAAGCTGCTTCCTATGTTTCAAATGTTGGAGATGAACTACAGGTATCTTTGGACCCTGTAAGTGCATTTCCGAAAGCATCAGATATTCTCAAATAAAAACCTTATCGTGTAACAACTCACAGTCAAGGCTTCAGCCCAGTTATTTGTGTTTAGCTTGTCTTTAATTAGGAGCAGTGGTTGTTTTCTTCCTTTGTGGGCTTTGGGTTGGACTGAGGATCCAGAGAGATGATTGCTTTATAGGACACTGCCATGCATGTATAAAACTTATCCACATGGAACAGTATTTAGATCTTCTGTTCATGGGCTCTGCCTTCAGTTTTAATCCTTGTATTGAGGACTGTTTTTCTTTGACCTGAAGCAAAACCTTGAGAATTTTGAGCAGCACCATCTAGTGTCTTCCTGTTTTCTTCTTCCTTCTTCCCAAGCACTTTCTACCTTTTAAAGGTTTTTGTTGATAATGGGTCATAAGCTCTATCTTAGGGTTAGGGTTAGGCTCTTTCTTATTTCTCTGATAAAATACCATGACCAAAGCAACTTATAAGGAGTGTATGTGGGGCTTGCAGTTGCAGAGGTTTAGGAACCATGGCCATCATGGTGGGAAGCATGGCTGCAGGCCTGCAGGCAGACAAGGTACTGGGGCAGTAGTTGAAAGCTAACAGGGATGGTCATGTTTGTTTTTGCTCTTTTAGGAGACTCAACACCCAGCTCCCAGAGAAATCGCACAGAAGCTTATTCTTAATTATAAATGCCTGGCCTTAGCTTGGCTTGTTTCTTACCATCTTTGTTTAACTTAAATTATCCCATCTATCTTTTTTCTCTGGGCCTTTCCTTTTCTGTTCCTGTATACCTATCTTTGTTTCTTACTTTATGGCATAATGTGTGGCTGGCCCCTGAAGTTCTCCTTTTCTGGCTACTTTTTTCTTTCCTCTTTTTTTTTTCTCCCCCATCTCTCTTCTCTCTCCTTTCAGCTTTATACTGGCATATAAATAGTATACTATTTATACTCTTAGCCAGCTCCACGCCTATCCTTTCTCCTGCCTTGCTATTGGCTGTTCAGTTCTTTATTAGACTATCAGATGTTTTAGACAGGGACAGTAACACAGCTTCACAGAGTTAAACAAATGCACATAAACAAAAGTAACACACCTTAAAATAATGTTCTACAACAGGATGGTGTGGGCTTTTGACATCTCTCAAAGCCCACTCATAATAGCACACCTCCTCCAATAAGCCTGTACCTCCTAATCCTTCCCAAACAGTTCTACCAGTGGGGGACCAAGTATTCAAACATGAACCTATGGGGGCCACTCATTCAAACGACCATAAGCCCTATGAAGTAAAATTGAGGAAGTTATATTTCCCAAACCTGGGAACCAGCTTGCAACTATCTTAGGTGAATGTCAAACACCAGTGTAGCAGAGTGGCTGGGGAGGGCAGGGTGAGGGAGGGATGTCTCCAGCCTCCTGGTGCTGAGAAAGGTTGTGATGGCTTTAATTCTATTCTATATTTGTTTTTAAGGGCTTCACCTTTCACTTTTATACAGTGCAGCTTTATCTTCCCTTATTATTTTTAAAGATTACTTTATATATAAGAATGTTAAAAGTAAATGCCAGGTATTGTGTGTTTACACACCACCACTTATTTAGGTAGGTATTTCTGACAGTTACAGATTTTTTATATTATCTCACATTGATGCTTACTATCAATCTGTATAAGTCACAATTCTCAAAAGGAACAGAACTTAATTAGGCTGTGTGTGCATGTGTGTGTTTATTTGTGTATATAGAACAGAATTAGATATTTGTCAATTATGATATATATGTGTGTGTATATATATATTTAAGGAGGATTTATTATGCTGGCTTATGGGATGTCATCTGTATAGTCCAGCAGTGTCTGTCTCATGATGGAAGGGCTGAGAATCTGGTAGTTGTCCAGTTCAAAAGGCTGGATGACTTTGCAGTCCCTATCTGGTGCTGGAAACCTAGAGGATTTCTGGAGTGCTACCAGTCTCTGCCGGAATCCTGAAGAAGGTGAATTTAATACTGGCCACAGCAGCGGGGTAGACAAGCTTGCCAGCAAGGGTGAGGGCTAGCAGGCAAGAAGCAAACTTCTTTCTTCCGTGTCTTCTGATGAGAGCTGCTACCACAAAATATGCTTCGGATTTAGGGTGGGTCAGCCTTCTTGAAATAAGACAATCCCTCACAGGAGTGCCTAGCAGTTATTTTCAGGTATTGACAAGATTAGCTGTCAGAAGTCCATTCACATCCTCTTATACCATGCTTAATATCCAAATGAAAACAATAGCCAGGTCATAATTCTACCTAAGCTTATACAAATATCCCGCATACAAGTGCACATATGTATGTCACCTACTTTAGAATAGGTGTCAAAGTCTTTGGAAGAACGTTTGGTCCTTTAATTATAAATTTATAACACTTAATTGCTTATGCTATTTCAGTATTACATTAAATGATAATAAAAGAAAGAACACAAATATCTTCTTAATATATGTGTGTATCTATATGTGCAAACACCTTAACAAAATAAGACAGACTTGTCAATGACAATCTTTGTTTCTGCAATTAGTCTCATGGCCTTAGCTGGCATTAGAGTAAATATCACCCTTCATCTGCCTCAGCTGTGAATGAAGATAATATTCATCCCAGATTTGTAGCAACAGGTACAGGAAGAAAATCTAAAACAGCTGGGGTGCATGGAGTTACTACTGAAGAGCACTTTGGTAAGGCATGTAAGGACTGGGCTTCCATCCTCAGCACCGAAAAACTAAGTACCAGAAGTAAGACAGCTGTTCGTTCAAAGCTTAGCGGACTGATGTCTGACATCACCTAGGGGTGGGAGTGGAGTGCTGTGCTCAGAGCAGCTGGCTAAACAGGAAGGAAAGGTTGCCCCAACACGGCTCAGCGAGCCAGCCAAACTTCACTTCTTGCTCTGGTCACTCTTCTTCATGCCTACAATATTTCCTTTTATCACAGATTGTCTCTTAGTGTCCACCCCCTTCTCTCTGCCTGGATAGGTAAAGGAGACTCCCAATTTTTAGAGCCTTTCACTGTATAAGAGACCTTGGAAAGGAAGATGATGGCGGCTTAGCCACGAAGCTGGAGGGCAGCCTTTCCTGTGCTTTCTAACCTCAGGCATGGGGATAGTTTCTTTGGGCCTGTGCAAAGTGATCTAGCAGCTCACCCACGAGTCCCATGAGTAGTAGGCACATGAGCTGCTTCTAGCCTGGCACTGCCCATAGATAGGGTCAGGACCCAGGCATGATGGAGCTGTCTGCAAGGTTTCTCATGCTGTGTAGATTATTAGGTGGAGTGGGCCATGAAGGTCAGATAGGCTCCTGGCAGCTCTGGTCCCAGCCTTAGGGACATTGCATTCATAGCGGTTTGTGACTAGTGTTGGCTCTAGGGAGAGGACTGCACTGTGGCACACAGCCTATGGCTGTCCAAAGGGAAGAGAGAGGCTGCCAGGCTGTGTTCTTCATCTCAGGTAGCTGGGATGGATTGGCCACACTGGGAACTCCAGCCAGGGCCTGACTTACTCTGGCCCTATTCCTGTCACTCAGCTTCTTAAACATCCCTTGACCCTGGCCCCTCCTCTCACTCCAAGCCATGTCTTCATATCTCTTCTCCCTGCAAAGATCAAATTATATGATGATATTAAGAGTGGTTTAGAGACGATGAGATCAGGAGGGCACAGCAGAGCATGGCAGTATGTATGTGCTGGTAATCCCAAAGCCAGCCTGGGCCAAGACCCTGTCTCAAAAAACAAAACAGTTTACTCATCCTCCATGAGAGGACACGGTCCGCTGGCTCTGTTTTTGAAGCAGAGAGGGAACCCTCACTAGACAATACATCTCAAAGTTCTTCCAAATGCCAGTAGTCACCCAGTCTGGGTTGTCCTAAATGTTAGGACACTAGCCATTTTCCCTTGATCAGCCTTTAGGTTGTGATGCCATTATCTGATTGCTTCCTGCTTTCTACCTGCAGCCTGAAGCCAGGTGATTGTACTTCTTTTAAAAAACTGATAGTATATATAAGTACAATAAAAAAAACCTTTAATTTTACTCTCAAGTTATTCTTTTGTTGGCTTTTCTTTTTAGCTTATAGTACACCTGAAGTTTTCATAACACTATTTTTTATCATAACCATATCTTCATAAATAGCATTTCACGTAACATATTTGTACTTTTTTCCCCCACCATGGATTGAGCCTTTTATTTCTGGATAGATTTCCAGAAGTGAAGTTCTTAGATCAGAAATCAGGAGATGTGTCCATTTTTATTGCTAGTTTCTAACTGCCAGCATCTTCATTTATAAATTAAGGTACTAGTCACATCAGAAAGCTACCAATCAATATTAGAGGCTGGGAAGATGCAGGTAGCCCATTCAGTAGAATACTTGCCACTCAAGTGTAGTGGAGAACAGATACTATCACCTTGACCTAGTGGCATGGCCTTTAGGGCTTGGTCATGCCCCAAATATTGGTTTTGTAGCCAGAGTTTCTGGCCTGGCCTAGTGCCCAAGGTCTGGACCTGCAGTCCCATAGCCACTTAGTTCCAAAAAATCACACAGAGGCTTATATTGATTCCAAACACTTTGGTCTATGGCACAGGCTCATTACTAACTGGCTCTTATAACTTAACCCATTTCTATTAATCTGTCTTGCCACATGACTAGTGACTTACCTGTACTTTCACATCTTGCTTCTTGGGCAGCTGGATTGTGTCTCATTAGTTTAAGGTACTACAATTTCTGATGGATCCTTTCCTGTCAGTTGATGAAGCCTTAATTTTCCTTTCAAAATCAAATCAGAAATCTTTTCCACATTTAGTTTTTTATTCAGCCTATGTGGCAGACATATTTGTTCTAATATAACATTCCCTCTGCATCAGGAAACCTGTTGGGAATAATCTAAAGGGTGATATAACCAGAACACAGTTAAGCTCTGGGTTCACACACTCCATGTATGACCCTCATAATTTCCTTTCCACATAAATTAATTTTTACATAAACCACAAAAATCAGCCTCAGCTGATAATGTTTTTAGACTATTTAAGTTCGTCCCCTTCCAGGGTACTAGCCAAGTGTAATAGTGAAAAGGATAGTGCCTGCTCTCCACTGTACAGCAAGAGGGCCTGAGCTCAGTCCCCTGTACCAGTGTGGAACGCTGGGTGTAATGGTGCTCACTTGCATTGCCAGACTGGGGAGGCAGAGACAGGCAACTCCGAGAGGCTTTCAAAATAGCCATCCTAGCCTAATCAGCAAGCTCCATGCCAAGCACCAGGGTGCAAGCTTCCTCCTGACTCCAAGACAGTGGTCCTCAACCTTCTGGTGCTGCAGCCCTTTAATACAGGTAGGTCCTCAGGGTATGCTGACCCCAACCGTAAAATTATTTCCATTGCTACTTCATAAATGTAATTTTGCTACTGTTAGGAATCTTTTTTGTCACAAATAAGACTTTTATTTGTCACTATTAAAATCTGGATTTTAAGCAGAGTCTTGGACTGGAGGTTCCTATCCATCAGCTCGTTCAACTTCAGCACCTGTCTCATCTCCAGTAGTTTTTCCAGAACTACCACCCTCACCATGGAGCTCCATGAGTTTTCCCAACTCAAACTTAGGCTTCTTCAGCATTTTTACTTTTCTAACGAAGACATCATGAAGAGGATAAATGGACTGGCAAGCCTTCTCTATGTCTTTCCTGATACTGTCTGGAATCAATTTATTAACCACTTCCTTCAAGTCATTTGTCTGCACTTCTCGGCTCATGATTTCCATCATCTTCTTCCGGATCTGGTGGCCCTGCTGATGCTGTGCATAGGAAGTCTTGTGTATCTGGTTGTTTCGTTTTTTAGTAAAACCCACACAGAACAGACAGAGCAAATAACCATCAGTTGTCTTGACATCAACATGTCTTCAGTCATGGTCTGCCACATTTTGACCATGGAACACATTTTGTCCCAGGTAAGATCCATGCCATGGAAGTTAGTCAGTTTTTGCTCTGAACATCCTCAGTAATTAGCTTGAATTTTCTAAATGCAGCTTCATAATTTTGTAGATCAGCAAGGCTCACTTCAAACACCCGACCCTTGAGGCCATCAGATGCAATTGTGGTTCCTTGGGTCCTGGTGACTAGTGTTTTCCCGATGTTCCTAATGTTGAACATAGCCGGTGGACCTTTCACATCATACCAGTCTTTTTTCAAAAATGGATCAACCACTTTCTTCTTGGCTCCCTTCTTGCCGCCTTTCCTCAGGCACTTGTTCTTGCTGACCGCCATGGTGCTGCGGGGAGAGCCAAAAGGGCAGAAGTACAACTCTCGTGAGAACTTCCTTGAGGTGAGCCGCTTCTGGCCTCCAGAACGACGAGTCACCACATGCACGATTCTTCTCGGATCACACTTTATTGGAGTACAGCTCAGTTGTGAAATGGTGGAAAGAGGACCCCGAGCCTGAGATTCAGCCTGTTTATATAGGGGAGCCTGGCGCGTGATTGGTGCCCAACTCAATGCCTCATTAACATATAGCCGGTGATTGGTTCAAAGTAGTACTCATTAGCATATGGCTGGTGATTGGCCCAAAATAATGGCTCATTAACATATTTGAGGATGGCATCGGATAGGTCCTTTCTCGATGCCTAATTAGCATCAGCACATTGGATTGGTCACTACTCAATGCCTAATTAGCATAAGCGGCAATAGACTGTTCCGGCAAGTTGTGCAAAGGCAAACCGCGCCCTACACTTCCTGTTATGAATCTTAATGTAAATATGTTATGCAGGATAGCTGATATCATTTGACCTCAGAGGTTGTGACCCACAGGTTAAGAACCACTGCTCTGAGGCCTGGGAAGAGGACCTGTAAGGAAACCTGGCCTCCCTTTGTTTCTGAGGAGATGCACTGCTCAACTGTGAGCTCAGCTGCTTCTCTTTGTCACCCAAGGCTTGGAACTAGCAGTACACTTGGCACACGTTTCCTTCTCTGGCTCCTCCATAGCACTAGCAAACTGCTCCTGGTTTCCACCCAGTTCCAATCCCTATTTACATCTCACAAAACTTGTTTCCTCTCCTAATTGTGAGGCCTCTGACATCACAGAGGTGTGTGGTGTTGACTGTAAAAGCCTGGCTGGGATATTTGGGCCATCACATCTGTGAGAAATGGCACCAAAGCCCTCAGCTGTGGTCACTTGCTCAGAGAGAGCAGAGTTCACCCCTCATTTCTCTTCCCCAAAGAGAAGCTGCTCAGTCTCTGTCCATTCCTCCCTGCACTTTTGTTGATTGAAAGACTCAGGCCAGCAAGATGTGTCAGGACAAAAGCCTGGATAGCAAGCCTGTGGGTCTATTGATTCCCAGGATCCACATGATGTAAGCAGATTAGAACCAGCTCCTATTAGTGTCCACTGATCTCCACAGGTGTGCTCCACATGCAAGTACACACCCCCAGCAAAAATGAATGGAATTAAGAAAACCAGACTCCTAGTGTGGTGCCACAGGAAGCCTTAGACCCCAATACTCAGAGGTAGAGGCAGGCAGACCTCTGAGTTTGAGGCCTGCCTGGTCTACAAATAGAGTTCCAGGGCAACTGGGGCTTCATAATGAGACCCGGTCTAAGAAAAAAAAAAAAAACAAAACCAGACTCACTGACTTCTGTGCTCCAAAAGTATAAACCTTTGTGAGAGACATAGAGGGCCACATGGCCAGGTGATGTCTGAGGAAAGTAGGTCAAAGATTCCCTGGGGCTGGAGATGAGGAGGGGAGAGAGGCATGCAGCTGGGAGAAGGCTGCAGAGGTGAATTAGGCAACAGCCTTTAGTCAGTAAACAGCAGACTGATAACTCAAATTGGCTTTAGAATAGCCATCACCAGCCAGGTGTGCTGGCACATACGTTTAATCCCAGCATTGGGGAGGCAGAAGCAGGTAAATCTCTGAGTTTGGGCCAGCCTGGTCTACAGAGGGAGTTCCAGGACAGCCAGGGCTACAGAGAGAAACCCTGTCTCCAAAACCAAGGGCACAATTCCAACCATGTCATTGGTGGGCATATTGGCAACTTTAAGTTTTTGCTACCACAAAAAAGATTCAAAAGTAAATGTCCTTGTACATATAACTTGTTATATTGGTGAAAAACCATGAGTCATTTATCAAGTTAGGTTTTTTGTTTGTTTGGTTGCTTGATTGATTGCCTGGTTGGTTGGTTACTTTAGGACAAGGTCTTGACATGTAGTCCAGGCTGGCCTTAACGTGAAGTTCCTGTTGCCTCACCCTTTCCAGTGCTTTTAGAAAGAGACTGAAATTAGGATTTCAGTGAGAGCCAAGAAGCACATCAAATCCTTCAGGATCCATTAAGCTGTAAGCTGGTATGTTGTGGGTAAAATGGTGGTCTCCAGAGGCAACTGCCCCCATCCTAGGTCCAGTTGCAGGAAAGCCTGGTATTTTCTAGAGGTGAACTAGTAGAACATCCTATAGGAAGCCGGGTGCACCAGGTTTCTCTTCAAAAAAGAAATTGTGCTCTCTCTGGCAGGTTCCCCATATCTGGTAGGTGACTCCAACATAAACATATGTCTAGCAAACCCCACATACCTCTTCTTGGCTACTTTATGAGTGATCGATCACTGGTGATACAACTTTAAAAAGCATTAGAAATTCTATGCAGGGCCTACGTTTCTGTAGGTGGGCAACATATGTTTCATAAGCAGCTGACTGAACGAGTGCTCAGGTGGAGTCAAGTCATAGTTTTGATTTTCACATGGCACATCTCACACCAATAATAATTGACATTCATGGAATGTTGCCTCATGTTAAGCATTCAGTCAAGCACTGTTAGCTCTGAGAGGCAAAGAACTTGTGCTGCCTCATGTCGTCACTAACCTGTCACCATAGTAGTGCTATAGAAAACCCTCCAAAAAACTTAGTGGATTAGAAAAAACACTACTTGTTAATGATTTGTAATTCAGTTAAGCTAGTGCTGGTTTCGGCCCCTTGTGGTTAAGCCCGGCATCTTAGCCTCTGGAAGCTGGCTGGCTGTGGACTGGGATGATGCTGATTTTTGGTCCATGTAATCTCTTGTATAACAGGCTTATTTACATGGAGGGAAGTAACATACAGTTTCAGAGTGGGAGACAGATGGAGAAGAGAGAGAAAATGACAAAAGTCGGGGGTGGGATGGCTTACAGGGGTTTACCTCAGAATTGGCCTGTCATTATGCCTCATTTTGTAGGCGGCAAAGCAAGTCACAGATCAACCCAGATTCATTGGATTGGAGACTTTTGGGAGGAGCTGAAATAAAGCATGGATTGATTTATTTATAAAGCATAGAAATTGCATAAAGCATGGATTCAAAAATGGTCTGACAGCAGCCTTGTGAGTGACATACACCTTTAATTCCAATACTTGGGAGGCAGAGACAGGCTGATCTCCATGAGTTCAAGGATATCCTGGTCTCCCTAGTGAGTTCCGGGGCAGTCAGGGCTATATCATAGAGAGACCCTTTCTTTAAAAAAAAAAAAAAAATAGATTTTTATAGTTAGACTCTTGTCTTTTTAAAAAAAAAAAAAAGAAAGAAAGAAAGAAAGAAAGAAAGCTCAACAAGGGCTGGAGAGATGGCTCCGAGGTTAAGAGCACTGACTGTTCTTCCAGAGGACCTGAGTTCGATTCCCAGCAAAACCACATGGTGGCTTACAACCATCTATGATGAGGTCTGGTGCCCTCTTCTGTAAAATTGTATGCATAATAAATAAATAAATCTTTTTTAAAAAAAAGAAAAGAAAAGAAAAGAAAGCTCAACAAACCTTTGGTCCTTTACTTGACCTGTTTTTGTAGGTCAAAGAAGAAAGAACTGAGCCCCAAATGGTAGGCCAGAACCCAGAAGATCAGACAGTAGGGCCTAAGCATTCAGCCTTCTGTCTGAGCATGTGATGGCTTCCTGACCATAGCAACCGCCATGATCTCGGTTTACAGAAAACCCTAGCACATAAGTGATCCTGAGAAAGAAAACTACCCTAGCACATAAGTGGTCCTCAGAAAGAAAACTATCTTCAAAGAACACTAGGTCCTTGAAGGAGAGGTTGTTACAGAAGTTTGTGACCATACAGATAATGTGGTTGAGAGGAGAGGTGAGTGGTGTGGGTACATTGGAGGAAGTAGAGCTATGTGGCCAGGAACATGGATAGGCTGTGGGTGCACAGGAGGCATATGGATGGGAGGGTGGTGGTTGGGTACATGGATGAGTTGTTGGACAGCAGATCAGAGGAGCTGCGGATAGCTGTGCCATCTTCTCTGCTTGGCTTTGACTGACATTTAGAGGCAGGAAACAAAGAAATGTTAGCCAATAGGAGGGCTCTCCTGGGCTGAGATTCTAACAACTGAGAGAGATTGGCTTTCTAGTCAGAAATGTGTGAGTGTGGGATTTGAGCTGGAAGTGAGCACAGAGCTTTCCTTTTTTCTTGGTGAATGTGCAGAACCAAACGTAAAGGTGTGTTCACCACCAAAGCACCAGCTGATCCTCCACAGCTCACTTCATTCCTAAGCATTCCACCACTGCCCTGTTAAACCTCTCTGTGCAAGGTACTGTGATCCCAAGAGGACCCTTGCCTGAAGGAGCTGTCAAGGCCTCCCCTCAAAGGGCTTCAGGTGAGGTCACAACAGGTTCCGCAGGCCTGAGTCTAGGCCAGTAATAAGTCCTTCCCTTTTTGTGGGCCACTCTGGATGGGTGGCTCTGTTTGGATCCATGTCTATAACCAGGATTTGTGTCGGGCACCCCAAACCAGCCCGAACTGCTTTATGGAAAAGGCCTGGAAGCTGGGCTGCTCTACAGGTTGGCTCATTGTGCCATTGTCCAAACCCCAATTCCTCCCTGCACAGAGTTCTGAGGAGATGGAATGGACCTCAGAGGTAAGGGCAGGGACAGCCTCCTAGAGGAGTCCTCAAGAGCCTGAGCTTCTCCCTTACCTGCCAGTTCCCCAAACCTCGTTCCTAGTTCCTTGAACTGTTTCTGGTGTTTGTTCCTGTTTGCTGATATACCTGGGTATATGAGATGTTTAGATAAAGGTCGGGGTCCTCTCCAGTGCTGCTGAGGCTTCCCTGAGCCTATCTAAGATTGCCACTTTTTGACCTTTATCTCTTTTGTTCATTCTTGACCTCCATATAGATAGAAAGAACTTCAGCTCTGAGTCCCCAGCTTGGTGTGTGTATTTTAATGTTCATTTGCATCAACAATTCTGCACAGGCCCGGAGCTCCTTGAGATGAGACAGAGCCCTCTTTACCTCCGGGTGCCTCACTGCTGCTCTCCACACACACCTGAGGCAGTCAGGGTGCACAGTGGATGTTCCTACGGCAGAGAGGATGGGAAACAGCATCAGCTGCTCACCATCAGAGCCAGTTTGCCTGTACCACTGTGTGACCCTGGTCAGGATTCCCAACCACTTTTTACTCAGGTTACAGAAAATAATAGTGCGGGGCTTCTAGAGTCTCTGAGATGATTAAATGCATCGTTGAGACAAGGCTCTTATGAATGGCTGGAATACAGTAGAATAGGGGCAGATCTGAGTCTAGAAGGCAGTCACCAAGTTTCCAGGTTCTTGTGCCTCTTTGCAATGAATTACAGGAAAGAAGAGAGTTTATTAAGAGACAGACAAAGGAATGTAAAAGGTGTGCTTCTCACCTGTGGCCAGGCGAGTGGGAGAGAGGAGCAAAAGGGGGGTTTACAGTGCCCTTTTCCAGGTTATTAATAAATACTGTACCCACCTCTCCCAAGTTCTTAGACCCGGGGCTCTTTTGAGCTTTCTCCCATGGCTGGAGAAAACTTGGACTAAGGATTGCAGGAGACATTTTACACTTCAGTAGCTGAGAGTAGGCATAGGGCTAACTCCTTTTAACCACTGTGCCCAGAGTAGAGGTCTGCAGACAGCAGCCTGATGGCAATTGCTTTTGTGAATGGTACTTTTTAGGTGTTTCTACTGCCTGTTCTTTCAAGGCACAAGGCTGAGTACAGATCATATGGTTCACAGAGGCGAAAATGCTGCTGACCCCTTCAGAATAAGCCAGCTAGTTCCTGCCCTGAGTTCTCCAAATACTCCTCTAGCAAAGATATGTTGTATCTTTAACATAACCTGGCCTTACTGGTGTGTGTGTGTGTGTGTGTGTGTGTGTGTGTGTGTGTGTGTGTGTGTCTCCTCTGTGGATGGTTCATGTTCAAATGTGTGCCTGTTCCCTAAAATCCCAAGGCATTCCTGGCTTTCTTTGTGGCTCTGAGAGATGCTTGTGGCTCCAGCCTTTGGTGGCTCTTTGTTGGGGGAGGTGGGATAGGCTTGAACTTGTGATCTCTAAGAGTGGAAACAGGTAAGAGGATAGCAGACAGAGCCTGTGGGAATCCAAGGCCACACAGAGAGAGACTGGCTACCTCTCTCTTTTCCAGGCAGGACACACATAGCCTTGTTTGAAGTGAATTATTAAGTGCTGGCCTCAGGGTCGAGTTCTGGCAAGCCTACCATCTCGTCTAGTTTTTTCTACCACAGCTGCTGTTGGAGATTATTCTAGAAGATGCCAGAGACATGAAAATAAGATCCAGTCATTATGTAAATCTAAGCCTGGTCTTAACAGCTTTGAGTTTACTAGGCTTTTTGCTCAGGGCCTTGACATAGTCATTCTTAGGAATAGATTCATACAAGCATTCATGAAGAGGCCAGTTGTTGGGTGTTGGTCTTTAGAGACAGAGTCTCCTATTGACTTGGAGCTTGCCAGTTAGGAATTGAGCCTCAGGGATGTGCTTGTCTCTGCCTCATCAGAGCTGGAGTTCTAAAGGCACAGTGCCAGCCTGACTCTTTTATATGGACTCTCTCCCCAGCCCTCAGAGGCTCGATTTTAATGTACTTATTTGGAACCACCTACAAGACATACTGAACCAAAAGGATAAAGTTCAGAACAGCTTGCTACTATTTATATTGAAAGTGGGGTGGCTGGAGGGTGGTTCACTGAGTAGAGAACCCCAGCACTCATGTAAGAGGGGGGCACAGTGGCTCACGGCTGTAACCCCAGCACTGGGGGTGAGTGGGATAGGCTTCCTCGCCCCAGTCTAGCCAAACCAGCAAGCACCAGGTTCAGAATGTGAGAAATTCTGTCTCAAAAATAAAGTTTCAAGCCAGGTGTGGTGCACACGCCTTTAATCCAGCACTTGGGAGGGAGAGGTGGGAAGATGGGAAGTTCAAGGTCATCTTCAGCTATATGAATATAGACACTATGTTTTTTTACTCTTTAGGGGCCCACTACCCAGCTCCCAAATACATCCACAGAGACTTACTCTTACTTATGAATGTCTGGCCTTAGTTTGGCTTGTTTCTAGCCAGCTTTTCTAACTTAAATTATCCCATTTCTCTTTAACTAGGTTTTGCCTTTGGGATTTTTACCTTTATTTTATATAAAATGAAACTGTATGTCTGTATCTTCCCCTTTTACTCCATGGTTGGCTGTGTGGCTGGCCCCGGAGTCCTCTCCTCCTTTTCTCACCTCTTGCCCCCTTCCCTAGATTTCTCCTATCCCCTCTTCCTGCCAACCCTGCCTGTCCTTTCTCCTGCCTTGCTATTGGCTGTTTAGCTCTTTAGTAGGCCAATCAGGTGTTTTAGACAGGCAAAGAAACCCAGCTTCACAGAGTTAAACAAGAATGCAACACGTCTTTGCATCATTAAACAAATATTCCACAGCATAAATGAATGTAACACATCCTAAACTAGTATTTCACAACATACAAGTTCCAAGACAGCCTGGGCTTCATAAGACCCTGACTCACACACACCCTCAAATATGTGTGTGTGTAATATATATTATATATACATATATAGGTGGTGGAGAGCATAGAAGATACCACATGTTTACCTCTGGCCTCCATATACATTTACACTGGCTATCACACTTGCACACACACGCGCACACACACACACACACACACATACACTATACACTCACGGGTGGCAGAGGTACAAACCACAATGAAGATGACATCGTAATGAAGCAGTGTCTTGAGGTTGTAGACTCTCTCTTAGTGTCATGTTACAGCTGGGAAGGTGCCTTGGGCCTTAGTCTGTGATGCAGTGGGAAGACATAGTGCAGCTTCAAGGATGTTTAATGGCATCCTGGCCATTGGGAGCTGTGGGTTCCTTCGGTGATCTCAGGTCAACTCCCAGAGGCTCTGCTGTGGAGGTTTGCTCTCAGGAAAGTCAAGATGTGCTAAGGTGTTCCTAAACCCACTACTACACTTTATTCTGGGGAGTCTGGGCTGGAGTGCATTCACTGAGAATCTTCACATGCACCATGAAGGCAGTGATGTGTCTTCCATATAAAACCTGCTCTGGAAAGGCCTGCAACAGAGTTCCCTGTGTGCCCACCTTCAACTGTGACATTTCTAGTGATGAGACATAGGGTTTCTGTCTCATGCCAACTCACGTGTCTAAGTAGATAAAGCAGGTGCCCCCAGGCTGGAGAGAACTTATGGCAAGTAAGAAGTATTCTTACAGAAAGTCAAGTCAGGGAGGACCGAGTGGGACCCTAGAACAGTGTGGTTCTCAATCTTCCTAACGCTGCCTCGTTAGTACAGTTCTCATGTTGAAGTGTCTCCAACCGAAAAATTATTTTCTTTTTTTTTTTTTAAACTTTATTTATTTATTTATTTATTTGCCTTGGTGTTTTGCCTGGAACTGGAACTACAGACAGTTGTTAGCTGCCATGTGGGTGTTGGGAATCGAACCCGGGTCCTCTGGAAGAGCAGACGGCGCTCTTAACCACTGAGCCATCTCTCCAGCCCCCCAAAAAATTATTTTCATTGCCACTTCATAGCTATAATCTTGCTACTTTTGTGATTGTAATGTAAATAAATATCTGTGATGGTCTTAGGCAACCTATGTGAAAGAGCTGTTTGACCCTCTCAGAAGTTGCAAACCACAGGCCTAGAACCACTGCCCGAGTGTATAGATTGAAAGCTAAGGGCAGGGGATGGGTTGAGAGTCTGAGAACTTGATTCAAATTTGTCAGCCTGTAATAGTGATTTTGTTAACAGTCATTCTGGTGCAGCCAGTCTGGTGCAGGGCCGGTGTTCTGCACATCCAGCAAGCCTCAGGAGGCCACTGCTGCCGGTCCATGCCATACTCTGAGGACTGACGATCTAGAGGGTGCTCTCCCCTTTCTTTCTTTTTATTGTGTGTGGGTGATATGCGTCTGCAAGCCACCTGTCAGAGAACAACTGTGGGAGTCAATTCTGTCCTTCAGCCTTTCCGAGTGTCCCAGGTGTGGGGAGTTAAACTTGGGTTGTCAGGCTTTAGACCAAATGTCATTCATTACCCATGAGCTACATCTCAGGCACCGCCTGGAGCTTTTAAAAGAAACCCCAGGAGGTGCTTGGTGAGATAATCCCAGCGCTGAAGAGGCAGAGGCAGGCTGAGTTCTGGGCCAGTCAGAGGTACACAGTGAAACTCTGTCTCAGACAACCAAAAATCTCTCATAGCTTCCTAATAGTATTCCTAATAGTATTTGGTGGGTCAAGTGTCTTATACAATAATGATACTAATAAGGCTGAATGGCTGCTGAAAGAGAACCCTTGGCTTGACTTTTTAATATCTATTAAATAACAATTAATATTAGATACATGTGCCTCCTTACTACAGCATAAACAATACATACAATACAAACTCGTGATGCTAGGGCCTGGGAAGTCAGAAGTCTGGAATGAGACTCGGTAAATTAAAATCAGGTATGGACCAGGAAGGCTGTACTCCTGAAGGCTCCTGAAGTGACTGTCACCTGCCCTAACTTTGCAGCTGCTGCCTCCCTTAGCAGCTGGGACAGCAAGCCCTTTACTGAAGAGGCCATTTCCCCCTTTCCCCAAGTTTATGTAGAGACATCTACGTAGCCCTGGCTGGCCTGGAATTCAGTATTATAGACCAGGCTGGCCTTGAACTCAAAGAGATCCTCCTGCCTCTGCCTGCAGAAAATTAAAACCAGGCACAACCAGACTTTTTAAAAATTCCATTTGTGTATGTATGTACTTGCATGTATGTGCATTCACATTTGTGATGATGTAAGTGTACATGGCAGAGGATAAATTTCAGGGGTTGCTTTTCCTCTGCTACCATGTGAGATGCAACTCAGGCTTGGTGTAAGTGTCTTACCCACCCAGCCATCTTGCTGAACCCTGAAAGACATTTTTAACAGATTCAAAAGATAGCGGTTAATAGAGAGGGCATCAGTAAGAAAGTAGCTCACTTGAGAGCATGGTATAGGCATTTTTACAAGAGAGTTGACCCTCTTACACTGCAGGCTCCTCTAAAACAGAGTAAGTAGCTGCCCGTGATTCTATGGGTAGAGTTTAAAGAAGTTTTTATGAGTATTCATGAGGTGGGTGGCATATTCTTGGGAGTAAGCTCAACTTTTTTCTACCTAAACCTTACTGTGCCAGATTCTTTTATCTAGAAAATTACTTTGAGACCTGGTGTAGAAGTTTCTAGTGTATAGGTCATTAATAATACCAGATAATTTCCTCTTTGCCAATGTGTCCAAACAGAAACTTTAAGAGATCATTCCATGATTCTCTTAAAAATCCCCTAAGGTTCAGCTCTGTTTTAGAGAAGATCCTAAAAGTTTAGACAGCAGGGAAAGTTGATCACATGAGAATGATTAGCATTTCTAGCTCATTTCTTTTCCCTTGTAACCTCTGACATCCTCCCTTGGATTCTCCATCAAATATATAACACAATACATACAATATATACCATAAGCCAAAGTCACTTGAACTACCTCACTCTTTGGTGTAGCGGGAAATCAG